>VYZS01013291.1:7649-41434 GCA_013400695.1 Neodrepanis coruscans | reverse complement strand
TGTTTCTAACATACAATCATCCTGCAAATATTTCAACATATTTCAACACATTTTCCTTTCACTTATTGCCTTTGATATTGGCAGTGCTGGCTATGGGTGTGGGATTTGTTGGCTTTAGATTCCTTTCATGAGAGTAGTTTGTCTCTTCCATGACTTCTCAGGCCCAAAAACACAGTTTGCAAATTCAGGATACAGTTGAAGTTAAAAGGGTGATTATGCATGCACTGGCTTTCCACAACAGACACCCTGTTGTGCAAGTACAGCGAAAGGTCTCAGGATTTTAAAATCTTGACAATCTGTGAAGCTAAATACACACTGAGAATAGCTGCTCAGAAGAGACTGAGTAATTGCAGTGGCTGGTGCCTGCAAAGCAGAAGGGAAGAATTAGTGAGAAGTCAGGGGCAAGGACATCACTGTTACCTTTTTGGGGCGCCAAGGTATGATAACCTGATGTGTGTGTGGGCAGGTCCCACGCACTTCCAGATTTTTTGTGGGGCTACATAGCCCAGTGAGTGTGAAGATGTGTTGGTTAGTTTTGTACGTGTTTCTCTGACACAGTTCTGTTGCACTGACCTTGTGCTGTCTTGTGAGTACTTTACCTACTTGTTTAGCAAATGGAGGACTAAACATTAAGGTCAAAGGCAGTATGAACAACAGAATCCAGAAAAAGTCTTCAATGAAATGAAGACAGGCTATAGTTGTGCGGATTCGAATCACGAACATTCAGGTCATTCTGGCCTGCAGATTCAGAAAACATTGCCAGGTGTCCTCCCTACTCCACTCAAAAGCAACAGGTTGCACACAGGGTCAGCAGGGGCTTTTGGGCAAATCTGGAGGAAAGCTGTTGAGCAGTTTCTGTGGGTGCTGTTGACTTCTTAAACTGAAGTCAATTCTGATTTTATCAGAGGTTTTGTCTATATAAAGTGTTTGTGGGCTGAGAGAGCATGCATGACATCTGGCCTGAGCCACATTATGAATCAACATAACGCTAACACACTGCTTCAGCTGTCTCAGCTATTGCAGATAACTCCTCAGTACTGTGTTGTATATTGAAGATATATCCTTAGTTTTTCATGCTGCCACAGTACTCCTGGAGGTATATGCTTTCAGCATTTCTGTGTCTTGTGTTCTTTTTAAATTCACTTGGGTGTACAGAAGGGGGATGAGTGGTTTAAGTACCTGCTTGCTGCAACTTTCTACACAAAAAGGTTTTAGTGAAACTGAATTTACCAATTTACATTTGCCGAACACTTTGCTCCTGTGTTCTGGCAGCAAAGCCAACCAATTCTTACAAGCGTTTGTTTAATCATAAAGGGGTAGGTATTCCCAGCTACTCCTTTGGAAAATAGGCATAGCACATGAGCCACAATTGTAAATAAAATATTGAACTTTATGGTATAAAAGTCATCAGGTGCCTGTTCAGTAAGTGGTAGTGTAGAGCTTTCATTTATTATGACTGCCAGGCAGGAGTCGAGGTGAAAATGTTAATCTGAATGAGCCTCTTAGTAATGAACCCTCATTACAATATTCTTTTTTATAATGCTGCCACTAATAACCTTCAATCCTGGTGGGTTTTTTTACAATATCTGTCTAAAGGACAAGAGGAGTTTGAATTCAGTCTTTTTCCTTTGCTGTTCTAATTGAAAGGGGGAAGAGCACACAGGTCAGTGGCCTCCTATGTTGGTTGTGGCAGGGGCAGTATGTACAGCAGGAGGAGACCAAATGCTTTACTTGCCTACGTTCAAACTCCCTCTTCCCTCTTCCATGCAGAGGTGCACAGCCTCACAGGTAAGGGCAAGTGACTGCTGGCTGTGTGGCTTCATTGTGTAAAAGAACAACAACAGTAAAATTTGTGGGTGAGAAGTAGAACTGTGTCGGTGAAAATACTTTAGCTTTAATAAGGTATGTACTAGGGTTGAAAAAAATTAATCACTGCATATCCTCTTAGGGGCTATGTGAATTTGGTATGAGTCATAATTTGTTGATATACAACATGGAAACAAAACTCCTATAAAGGTCTAGCCAAGTCAACTGGTTATCAGGAAAAGTTTGTACGCTTGTCAGCATTGTTTGGGAGCTGTTTTTCCATTTTCATAGTATGTTCTCTAGCTATGTAAAAAGTCGTGATGCATGATGTAGGCAAAAGCACTATGAAATTTTATACCTGCTCTTTTTAAACATCAGCTGAGCAAGTTAGGTTATTAATAGAGAAAAAATGCCGGTCTTTTTCAGAAAAAACCCCAAAACAAACCACAAAGAAACTGCCATTTTCAGGTACCTTTCATCTATTTTTCAGTCAGGATAAAATGCTTGTCATTGCAACACTGCACATGTAGTGGGAAACATCAGATAACCACAAAACAGTTTTGAAGCAAAGACATAATTCACAGGTCTGATTTTTGTGTGGCAATCAATCTCCCCAAAAATGGAGCATCAGCAGATCTGAGGCAGCAGACATCACTGTTTAGAGTTGATGTGAACCCTCCTGCTGTCAATAAACTTCAAGCCTTCTTTGGCATGTCATAAATTCTAAAGAAATCTTAGAGGGAAGAGATTTTTTTCCATTTCTAGAGAAGTGAACTTAAAAGTCTTTGTACTTTTTAAAGAAAGTAGTCTCCCTCACCTTCTTTAGGAATTGCCATACAATTTTTATTGCCCTGTGCATCCTAACCATGGTACATGGCCAATATGTGATTAAGCACTCTTAGTTGAGCCACAGCAATAAACAATTAAATTATACTTTCAGTTATAAATAATCCTCATCTTTTCTACCAAGAGTTCTTATAGCAAAAAGAAAGATTTAAATTATCTAATCTAGTTTCCCTACTTTATATTCCTTTCTACTACTTGAATTTGATTAAAAATGGGTAATAAAAAATTAACTTATCTTTCCCTTTAGTTTATAGGCTTTTACTTGCACTGCTACTAGACTTAGTGCTGCTCTTTTTTTGAACAGATGTACATAAATCTTCCATTCCTGGAGTCAACTGATTTATCCAAGAATCTCGGTTTACAGGTTTGTAGGCTCTGTGACCGTGATGAAAATCAAAGCATATTGATATGTAATTCAAAGCCTAAGGAAATAAATAAGGAAAGTAAAAGGATAAAAAATGTTTTTCAATATGCCTTATTAATGATTTGTGAATAGGGGGTGTTTAGTTGTGATAAATCAAAACAACCACTTTATAAAAGCTGTAATTTTTCAAAGTCTTAAATTCTGGGGTTGGAAAAAGCTAGAAATTTCCTTTCAAACCTAACATTTATTTCTTATAGAGAATCTTCTTTTTTTGAGTTTTCAGTGAAACAGCTGAAGACAAGAAGAGTTCTTACGTACTTCATGAGGAAATCCAAGAGTCTTCAAGGCCCCAAAGAAGACAGAAAGACATACAGGAACATACACATTTTTGGAATAGGTAAGGCTGGACTTAAGATTTCTACTGACACCTTCAAAGTTTGAGAAAAGCAGATAATGAGAGACTCTGAAACCATTTACTTGTTCAGATATGTTACTGAATTAATTACTGGTCTTCCAGAGTAGACAGATAATAGAGAGGTTTAGAAGTGTTATATTTCACTGCTCTTCAGTAAGCTCTAGCATGCTAGAGGTAATAACTTTAAAAATAATAATATAACTATTAATAATTTAAATAGCTAATAAGAATATTATTTACAGAAGTCTGAAAATAAGTTGTCACAGGCCACAGAAGTTCAGGTAGTACAACAGAGAGTTATATCACTGAAATCATTAATGAACATATAAGTGAGTATATCAGGTGCTGAATATTCCCATTGACTACCCAGGCAGATAAACCTGGCTTTTTCCAGTTCTGTATGGAAGTCAGAGCAGAAGACAGAGGAGAGCGGGAAAACCAGTTTCTCAGAGTGTGTGATAGGTTATTCCGAATTTACACTGAAAATGTTCACACCTTTCAGCATTGCTGGGTGAAGAATCCAGTAACACATACTGCATACTGCTGCTGCTGCTAATGAAGGATAAATCCTGACTATGGCTGGATCTGTTTCCAGTAAAGCAATTAACTGCATTTTTTGTTCATCAATTGCAAACTGACATCAGGAGGACCAAAAAGACAAAGACTGACAGAATATGACATGTGGGATAAAATGTCTCATTCTTTACTCTTAAGTATCTTCTTTCCAGTATCTGCACTTTTGCATCTTGTCCCTATTCTTGAGTGGGGACATTGGACATGGTGACAACCAGAGGTCCCTTCAAATTGCAACTGTCATCTCAGAGCCATAGCTATTCCTTCCACTGACAAGGGGAAGGAACTTCTCCTCAGAGCTGAGCTGGAGTGCTCCCTCCATTGGCATTTAGAAGCTCACTAGGACTCCCTTGCTGCGCTGCAGGGCTCCCTGTTTTGCCAGGTCTTTCTATTCGGTATGCTGGGCTCTCATCACAGGTTGACCCTGAAGGCCAAACACACTTAGAGCACTCCTTTCTACTCTACCTGGCTATTTGGGGCTGTGTAAAGCCCTCTGTGGCTGTACCAGGAGCAGACCAAACTGCCCAGAGTTTCTGACCATCTCCTAAAGGCAGGTGCCCAGTGCTAACCCAGCTAACACAGTGCTAACTCAGCTGGCAAAGAGTGCAGATGCTCTGGTGTCTTGGGTGCTCCGGCTCTTCCCCCATGGCCCTCCCAGAGTTCATTAGAGCCTTCTCCAGGTGTCTTGATCACTGGGGAGGTACGGGGGAGATCTTGGTGGCTTTCCTCTCCTGCTCTCCAACCCTTCCTCCTTGGAGCCCACCTCCAAGGGGTTACAGAGAGAGCTACACACCCTGGGCTGGCTTCACATCTCTCTTCCCTGCCCTGGATCCTTCCAAGCATCAGATGGAGCCTCTCCCACCATACCCACACATGCTCCCGTTGCCCAGGGCCCTGTGCTCAAGCCTGCCTTCCCCCAAGTCCTGGGCAGCAGTCCAGCACCTCTCCAAGGTGCAGCCTGCCTTTGGAAGGCAGGGGGGCGTAGCAGAAACTGGGGGTGGTCAGCCCACAGGCCCGGTCCTGCTGTTGATTTCCACCACACCAGCAAATCCTTCAGGAGGCCATGATCTCTCCTCTCCCACAGCTCTCTGGGTCTTTCTGTGCTCCTCCCCTCCCAGCCAGAAAAGCTTCAGCACTTTGCATGTCTCTCTTGGCAGGCCATGGTACCGGGCATTGTTGAGCCCGACCTCCAGGAGAGCAGCTCCGCTGTGGAGAACAGTGGCACCAGCCAGATGCTGCAGGCAGGGCTGGAAGAGGCAGTGCAATGCCCTATCTGCCTGGGGGACACCAAAGTTGCCCTTCTGCTTCCTAAGATTCTGCTCTGCCTGCATTTAGCACTGGTCCAGAGAGTGCCCACTCTGCAGACAGCCTTTCCACCTGCTCCTGCTCTTATTGCTAGTGGGCAACCGCTACAAGGAGTACAGGGTGCCCTTGTCTGACCACCGCCATGGCACCAAGCTCAGATAGGAGGCTCAGTGCCTGGCCATTTGCGTGGCTGTGAACAGGCACAGCACTGCAGCGAGCTTGGTGTTGTGCCTGCTCTTGCCTTCAATAAACATTCAAATCCTTTCCATGGCTTGCCTTTTTTTCATTCCCCAAAACCAAAGACCCACCCACTCTAGGCAATGCTTTACAACACTGTGTGGCAGTGAGCTGCCCTGGACTGTGTCCTGCATATTTTGCAAGTGGAGAATGACCATAAAGAGTAGGGAAGTTGCTCTTCTGCCTGCCATCAGTGGAAACATATCAGGGGGAGAGCACAGTGCCTAGTTCTGGTGACTGAACTTACCTGACTCCTAGAATTCCTTGAAAGTGTTATCTACTAAGGGAAAATGGATTCCTGTGGGTACTCAGGGGTCCTCTGCATCCAAAAAGACATAGCATTCCTTTTGGTTTTTCTCTTCTTCTTTACTCAGCTCCATTTGGGGAATGGGATATTGTCTGTCTTGCAGTATCTGTATGTCATCTCTAATTGCTGTGCACATGAGTGTCACAAAGTTAAAAGCTGACTCTAAAGCAAGAATCAGATTTACTCAAATATCTTAGAAGTACTAGGGCATCTTAATTCTGTCCCTTGAATCTCTCTGAAATGAATGTGTGATCCAAAGTATCCACAGTATAAACTTATTTTCTGCCACCACTCACCATGTCAGAAGATGCTATAATGGTTTATACAGCTTGAGGGAATGACCCAAAGCCACACTTAGATTTTGTCGTGACAGACCAGGAGAGACAAAGAGCATGTCTCCAGCACCTTACTGCTACTGGCTTCCCTCTGATGTATGTAATTTTCTGATGCTTGCTTTATAGATGTTCAGCAACTTTATTGCCCTACAATCTGTTCTAAACAGTTTAAGGCACTTTCATTCTCAATTTTTCCTCAGGTATGTAGAAGAGACATCTGTCTCTAGACACTTAAAATCTCCCAATACACATTTGTAAATTATTTATGCAAAATAACTCAGATAAATTTTCAGTAGGATTTATAGATGTCTGACAAAAATGTAATTTGCTTAAACTCTCAAATAAAACATCATTGAAATCTGGCATACATGCCAACATGGAAAACTGCTTGTTTTGTGTAAGAAATTAGGAAAGTTAGGCTTGAAATTAGTGGAGTTCTTAACCCAAATACTTAGCTTGAAACAAGCTTTAAGTATTTTGCTGTATGAGGACTCTTAAATAACCTTGTACTGCATATTTTTGAATTTGTAGTCTGAAAAGTGCTAAATCTACAGAACACATTTTACCAAGACTTTCCATCACAAAGCTCTGTGTAAACACCCATTAATCCAACTACCACACTGGGAACTCTGAAATGTAAAGAGAGACTTTTTAAAGGCATCAGCGTGGATTTAATGAGTCTGAGCTGGTCTTAAAAAGAAGATGTTTCAGTCGGTTGTCCATGGAAATAAATCCTCTCCTGACCCAAGTGTATCAAGAGAAGGGATGATGGATCCCAGTGAGTCCTCACTGCTTGTCTACTGGCAGTTTCCTCCCCAGCATACCAAAAGAGTGAAGTTTGTAGAAGTTAAACTGTTTATAGAGATGATCTAAGATAATTTGATAAATTTTTAAAATTTTCAGTCAACAGTATATGATTGTTTGCAAACATTCAATAAGACATTTTGCTAAATGCCTTGGGAAAAACAACCTCTTCCATTTCTATAGACCTCTGCTCCAGCCTCTGTTATCATCTTCCCTATGGCAACAGGAAAAACTTAAGGACTTAGGGATATGACCAGGTAAAACTGAGAAGCCACTGGCCCTCAGAGTGATGTGGGGATGTGCTAGGTAAACCACATCTGTTAGTCCCTGCCCCTGCCAGGGACATCTGCTGGGGCTGCTGAAAATATGAAGAGTAAGTGGCTGGTGCCCTTGACACACAGGACAATAAAAAAGAAAAAGTCCATGTCAGATTAATCTTCTAACTAAGTTTTTATTGGTATTCTTCTCTATTAGCAGAATCTCACAGCTCTGCTCAATCAGGAGTCATCCCTTGGGTACCCAATAGGTAAGATGTTAGCTTTTAAAAATATGATGAAGAAGTTTCATAAGAAAGCAATTGCCCATTGCTTCCTATAAATGCTGGAAAGGGTGGCACGCTGGCAAAAGGCTATCTGCAAGGCTCCAGGAGATCTTCTGCTCCTCAATAGGACGTCCACATGGATATGGCTGAGCAGCCATGGCTACATGGGGCATGGGGTACCCGGGGTTGGGTGTCCCGACACATTTGATGGCTGCCCTGTCCCAGTTGCTGTGGAATAACTGCAGGCAGAGGGCATTTGCCTTGATTGGTGGGAAACAGACAAATGCAATTATCACTTTTTCATTGACAAACTCCGTTTGGATTTTCATGGGAATAAAAGTCTAAATTTCTGCCATATAAAGTGTCTCCAAGCAAATCCAAAATCCCTGCTTCAATTCAGATGTTGCTGGAGCTGACAGAAGGTCTTTGTACTTTACATCAGGCAGGGGAAAAGTGGTGACACATTTTTTGTTAAGCCTTCACCCCAGAAACGGGCAGACTGTCTTGACTGAAGCTTTTGGTGAAGGAGTGTGGGGGAAAATCAATTGATAACAGATGCTTATTGTGTAAAATTTAATTCTAAGTTGTTAAAGAACTGTAAGCAGAACATTTTCAGCTTTTATAGTTGGTGCTATCACTTTGTGTTGATCAAACAATAATTGCTAATTCTGTGTGCCTTCTGTTCTCTCTGTATGCTCTTTGTTCTGTTCAAATTTCTAACAACACAGCAATGCCCTCGAATTTGAAGTGCAGCATCTGGAGACAAAGAGAGTGTCATTAATGGAATGATTTTCATGCAAATACCATGCTTGGGAGCTAATTGTGAAGTTCACTTACCTGAAAGATGGAGAACTGCTTAGCAAACAAGTGTCTTCACCAGTACATTTGAGGTAGAAATATCTCACTTCCCACAATACTTTGACTTACTCATCTGTTGATCATGAAGAAAGATAGATTACACTGAAAGTGACTTGAGTCCATAACTCCTGCTCATAGGGAGCCCACAGCCCTTTCTCAAGGCTCCTCTTTCACAACACCCCAAAGCACCCAGGTTATGTGGTCTCTCACATTGCCAGCAATGCCATGGGTGATGGGGATGAAAATGGAGAATACTGCCACCCCAGGGCAGCTACCTGTTGGCCAGCTGTGCTTGTCAGGACTGTGACTTCTGATGGACCACAGCTGTAAAGGGGCTTACAATCCAGTACTAATATTCTGAGACACCTGCTGGCTAACTTACAGGGCTAGTGTTTTACAAAGACAAATCATAGCCTACCAAAATCAATTTAATGAACTTGGGATATAAATACATGACTGGAAAATGCTACAGTACTTGAGCCCTCCCCATGGCTTTTCTGACTGTCCTGCACTGTGGCTGGTCTGGATCTGATACTGGGGAATCTCAGAGTGGTTTTAGAGATAATGACTGGTGTCTGAGAAGGTCTGGAGAGCCAAGAAAGTCCAGACATCTAAAAATAGTTTCCTTGCTAAACAGAAGCTAATCTGTTTACATTGGGCATGTTTGTATGAAACTCAGTAGTTCCTGCAAAGGTAAATATCATATAGAGTTGAAAGAATGCTCTGTTTTCTATGCAAACTTAGGTGCAATTAGAGTAAATCTCAAATTTTAGCAGAAGCATCAAAAATATGTGTCACATGAACACACAGTTCCATGTGTTTATGCAGTTGTCTCTATTCAGTAGCAATTTCTATGGAAATATTTGTATGATTCATTAACTGGGACAAGAAAATATATTTGATTAGCACTGCACACTATCATGACATACCTCCAAGAATAATCCATTTGGTGTTTACCTTCTCAGGGCCCCACTGGAAATGCAGCCCGAACAAACCAAAGATGTGAATTGAAAAGGCAAGAATTAAACTGCATTAAACAGTATTATGCAGACACTCTTAGCCAGAATTTCAGTGTCCCTAATTCAATCTGCTTTAGTTCTCTTTGGAAGTTAAATAAATTAAATTAAGGCCATTTGGGGTCTTTAATTTTGAATGAGAATGTCCAGACAAAAGCGTAAAGAAATTAAACCAATATACCTTAACAGACTCATTCATATGCATTTTCTTAAGGCTGCATCCAGAAACCATACCTGATGCACATGTGGAGTTCAGAAACGACTTTATAGGCTGACACCTACAGCTCCTTTCTTATAATTTTATTTATTATTTGTTTATTTTGTTTTAATTTGTTTATTATTACCTTGTTGCTACCCGGATGTAAATGTGTGTCCATTCCTCAACATACTGCCATAATTAAAACTGACATAATTTGCCACTGAGGTACTGATTTTGGGATATTAAGGATGGGATAGAATGGTGGATACCTAGCAGGGAAAATTTAATGGTTGTATAATATGCAATATCACCAGGAGATGTTTTATATTCACAGTCAGATTACACATGAACAATAGTATAGACAAAGAAACTAAGCAACAAAATGCCTAAGAGGTTTCCACCATATTAAAAGTATTTTCTAGCTGGAAAATAATTTTACAACCAGAGAGAGTGAAGCAAAGGTAAAGGGGGGATGCAGCTTCAGTACCCAACTGTAAGTAGGTCATGTCATGGTGGCTATTTGCAGCTTTGGAGCCACAAGATAAGGAGCTCAGCCTAGAATGAGGTTTTGCAGAGGGTAACTGTAAGGTAATTCTGTGATTAAGCTTATTCTTGGGTAGCTCATCCTGGACAGGCCCCATGCAAGTGAGGGCATGCTGGGGAACAAACAGAAGGGAAAATGAATTCAAAAAATCTACATGATTCACTTGAATTTTTTTTGACGTACGGGTTTGAGGCTAATGCAGGTCAGTTACCCATACATTTATCATTTGTACTATTTTTTTTACCAACTCCTTGGATTATGGAAGAAAATATTTATATTTTGGACTACGAGGCTACCAGCTACCATTGCCAGTTCTGTTTGTTTTTCAGTGAGGCATTGAAACTCCAAAGATGAAATGCAGAAAATAAGTTGAAATTTGTTGCCTACACACATTGAGGTAAAGTACCATGTTCATATCGGGCATTCACGAGCTCCTTTTTAAATACTAAAATGTGCTATATTCAGCGTAACATATAGTTTACATTAAAAACTTCAGTTTTCATGACTTGGAAACACAAGCAATAGGCCCTGAAACTGTGACAGCACAGATCCCCAGCTATAGAGCTGTAACTGAAGTGCTACAGGGAGCACTATTCTGTGGGATAGATTCTAAAAACTTGTAAGACGTTAAAATTGCTGAGCATAGAAAATGCTATCTTGTTATTAAAAAGGTCTAGTAATTAACACAGATATGGAAATAACCACCTTTCTTTGCACTTTCCTTTTTTTTGAAGGGCTTTCAAGCCAAATGTTCTGGCAGTGCAAAGCTGCCATTCTGTGGTGTCTAGGAAGGTGGTGCTAAACTACAAATTATGGCAAAAGCTGTGGGAGTGTACATTCTCTGCAGCTGAAGGACTTACAGATAATTGTTACTGTTTCTTAAAATCCAGAGATTGTAGAAAGAATGCTGTAGGGAGTCAAAAAAGAAGGCGAATAGGGTCAGGATGATATTATTTAGCATCTCCTGATAAAGTTCCCAGGTCAGTGTTGGGAAAGCTTAATCCCTTCTGCAGCATCTCTTACTTTTGTCATGTGAGAAGAATCAAGATCTGCTCTCAGTTTTGAGGCTTTCAGCCATGCTGCCCATTGTATTGTGTTCCTACTCACAGCACACAGTGCTATGGCTGCTGTTTGCATCCAGGTCAGAGATATGTACTTTATTCTTTATATGCATAAAGAATTTCATACTGTTCTCAAGGGATAGGTTTTGTTATGCACACAACTCTTTGGTTTAGTGTTTTTTTTAATCTGAGTTTAAAAGTGAGCTTCTGCTTCTTGTCACATTCTTTTGAAGTCTGAAGAGCTTTTCACTAAACCCAGAAATTAATTGCAGTGCAGGCATGTAGGATATCTAGGAACACCAGGCTTGGGCTACTGGACACTTTGACCCCTCTTTATTAGTGCCAATATTATAAGTTTCCTATGAAACTTCCTCTATAATCATGGATTTTTGAGGAATGGCCTGAGAGAAAGGTTAATAGTGTTTGTTGTTACATTTTATGTCATTTCTTTACTCATCACTTTAACAGAGAGAAGTGATAAGATTTTCTTCATGGAAAAATGCTTTTGAGTACAGATTTGAAATGTGTTTAGGAAATGAGCTCAAGGGTTTCAGAAAACCCATCCCTCTGGGTTCTTCAAACTCATTGTTTTTTTCTGGGGGCTCCTGCTTACCTGCCCAAGATTTCTGCAGCTTCAATTCCTTACCTGATTCTCACAACAATAATTTGGGAATAGGGGATTATTACAGCAGAGAGAATGACAAAAGTACTTACTCCAGGTCCACAGAAGAGAAGGGTGATAGAATTTGCCATAGAATCAGTATTTCCTGAGTCCCAGCCCTGTGCTCATTATCCGTTTATACGATGAGGAAAATATCTGTACCATTACTAGCATGTCCTTACTTCTACTAAGTATTATTTCAGTGTGAAAATGTACTCTTCATGTAACCCTGTACAACGTGGCAGTGATGTATAGGCAGTTCCAAAAATGCCAATGTTATTTCTTGTCTTTAAAATCCCAGTGAGATCTGCATAGAGTTGCTGCAGAAAGCATGACCTGAGGAACAGTGTGGTATGCAGATGTCTAAAAAAACCAGCCTGAAGCTGGCCTCCAGCAAACACACTCTTATTCCCAGGGAAGAGATGAATGACCCTTGAATTGGAGACAGGAACCTTCCCCGGGGCTCCAAGACTGAGTAGAACATATTTTTAGAAAGCCATTAGATGTCTGCCATTTGAAAGGTGGAGATTCCCACTCCAGTCACAACAGCAGAACCCTTTGTAAGTTATCATCACAATAACCTCAACATAGATATGTATTTGCTGGTTGCTCCTGAACTCTTATAGCAAGGTGCAGCAATGTAACCACATCCAACTGGGCACACAGCAAAATAATATAATGCTCTCATGCAGCAAGGCTGCTCACTGTTTATAGCATTACTTGACAATGTTCATAGAAGGGGGCTAAATCTAAAAACTTCCGTCCATGGAATACATACTCACTTTCTTCATGGTCTCATTTTTAGAGTACTATTTTTTCTTTAATTTTGTTTATGTGTTGATATATATGTTGTGGCGTGTGTGACAGTGACATTGGCAGTTGGTTTAGAACTAATACTTTCAACATGAAAAATGTGTATTTTTTCAAAATCACACCACCACAAAATCTGTGTTTATATACTTCCACTTTTAATTCCATCCCAAAGGTTGACAACGACGACCAAATGCAGCACTACTTTACTAGCCTTTACCATTTCAATGGCTCTAATCTTAACACAAGTCACATCCTTCTCCCTATCAGATTTCTTCTTTTTAATTCACTTTGAAGTATTTGCCATTGAGAGATGCCTGGAGCTTTTGTACATGTCAGTCATTGAAGGTTTGGATGGGGCGCTGGATAGGAGTTAAAAATGAAGGTGTCAATTGGACTCACCATCCAGAATTCAACACTTGTTATTTCCCTATTGCTTAGGCAGATCACAGGAATCCCAGGAACATCACATTCTGCAACATGAATTGGAAAGTTGAAGCTGGTTTATTTTGAACATTATAACATGAAAAATTTTCAAGGTGAAGTATGTAGACAGGTATTGTTATGGATACATAACAAACATTACGTAACATATATGCTGTACATTATATAGTGTTCCTATGCATAGGCATATACATGTATAAGGGCAATGAAGCTGGTAAAGGGTCTAGAAAACATGTCTTGAGTGCTTTAGCTTTTATTCTGCTTAATTAAATATGGGTAAAGAAGAGACATGTAGACTAAAGTTTAGGCCTAGTGTTTCGATGGAAAAGAGAAATATATGCAGAGGCTAGCAGGACTCCTCCCCTCAAAAGGTGTTAAAAAAGAAATTCAGGGAAAATAAGTGTGAAGAATACAAAGATCAGCACAGCAGGACGTTTTTCACAGCTGTTTTCAGGGAAAAATAGTTGTGGCTTATTACAAGGCAGTTGAAAGAAAGCTGCTGTTTTAAATCTTGAGATGTCTTAGCTATTTTTCTCCACCAGTGTTATCCTTACCAGTATCAGACCCCTGAATATGGTAGCTTTGCAGACAGACAGAGGAGGAGAGGGCATCTAGACCTCGCCGGGTATCACACCAAAAAGCAACTGATGCCATTCTGCAAATCTGCACTTTTGACACTGGGACTTGGCTTTATGTTATTAAAACACAGGATAATGCATTGCCCCAGACAGCAGACCAAATAGCAATTCACTCCCAGCTCCTCTATGAAGGTGGTAGCACTAATGAAGCAAATTACATCTCAGGGAATACAGCCGTGATTTAGTATGTATGTAACTGTAATAAAATGTTGTTATGGCTGAGATTGTTATGTTTTTAATGGGAAAAAAAGAATTAGGATTGAAATTGAAAAACAACCCTGTTCTTATAAAGAGTGAAAACGCACTTGGATAAAAGGTTAATAGAGTTAATTGTGGGGAGTAATACAAAACGGCAACTCATGCTAAAGAACATAATTGTGATTCTGATAACAGGGAATTGTAATTAAATAGAGCTTGGATAAACATGATTATCCCGGAAAGGTTTCCCAGCAGAGTACCAGGAGGTTTTAAGATGCAGAGGCAGACGCCAGTACGTGATCTGGAGGTAGAGACACCACTGCCACCAGCCCCTCGGGTGTTCCACCACTGCAGCATGCAACTGCACTGATCAGCAACACGGGCAACAACAGCACCAAGAGGAATAAATCGAGCTAATTTTGAAGTTTATTTGACGTGCAAATGTAAATGGCAAGTGATTTCCCTGTTTTCAAGACAAACTCCAAGATTTCTTGTTCCTTATGTTCCCCATTTGCACTCCTGTCCAGCTGAGAGGAGAGCAGCTCTGGGTGCTGGCCAAGGTTAACCTGCCACAGGATGGCTCTGGGCCAGTGCAGGTGAGGGCCTCCCTCCCCCAGCCTCAGGGACAGGGTGTGTAAGCTCTTCCCACACCACCCCCTAAGGTACAAGCCTGTACCAAAGTACAGGCTGTACAGCAAACCTTATTTATATAGACAGGTAAATATTTGTATTTGATATACACGAAAACTAAAAGCAGCATTTTCTATTAGTTTAAAATCCCTGATATTTTCTTTTAGATGTACTGTATTGAGTCCTTTATGTAGATTATTGTAAGCTTACTATACTTTTTCCATAAATGCTGTTTTTTTAATATGGGTATTAAAATGCATTAAAATGCAGTAGTTTGATACTGAACACTGAGAGCCAAACAGAGGCTTTCCACACTGAACTTTTTTACTGAAACAGGCATTTGTGCTTAATATTTTTATTTGCTGAGTTACAAATGTTCCACAGTAACCAAAAGGAGATGAAGGGAATCATATGCATTCCTCCTAGGACAAGCAAAAAACTTCAAAAAAGCTTTTTTTTTTTTCTCTTTTTGTTTAATTTAATTTCAAAATATTCTGATACATTTTCAACTTTTAACTATATATCATTATTACAAAAATATAAATATACTGAATTTGAATGTAGGATGGTATTAATTCACATATTTCTAAAATTCCCAGATTATTTTATGTAACACATATAGAATAAAAAAAAACTGAGAACTTATTAAGAAAAACTAGCAAATACTTCTGCTGTTCAATTATTTATAGTACAGTTTGGAAACACTGTATATCATAATGATACACATTCCCAGCTGCCTAAGGAGAATTTCTACTGGAGTTCTATTATTATCTATTCTGAGCAGATGAACATCTCTCTAGAGACTAAGCTTTTTATTTCCCTTAAAAAAAAGAGGGGGAAGATCTTTTTACTTTCAAATTTCTGTTTTTCCAGTGCCAATTATATTCCAGATCTCCAAGCAGACTTCACAACCCCATATACAGAGGCCAGTTATGTCATCTCTAAGCTTGCTCCTTCAAACGTTTTTCACCTTTAAATTTTTTCCTCAGTCTCTGTGCCTTCCTTATGTATTTCCATCATCTTACAGGCTGCAATGAATCCTGAAAGTGGGCTTTGACTCAAAGCACGTCCTCAATGTTTTTTGGGTGTGATACATAACAGGATAGGTTGCTGATAATTTCCATATTGGGACATTCCCACAAGTATTCAGATGGATAGCATCCCTTGTTATAGTGAATGAGACTAAGAGCAAAGTGATTTGAAATTAATTGTGAAAACCCCCAGCACATTCTCTTCAGCTCTTTATTTCTGCAGCTGCTAGATACAACAATTGGCTTACTCACTATTATCTTCTCTGCTTGTTAAGTGAGTCTGTTGATGTTGATGTTTCTTGTATCAGACATGCATTTATTTGCAACCATTTCCAATATCATGACTCTACTGCCTGAATCAGTTGCTGAAACTTGAATTCCATGCTGGATATATTTTGGTGTCAAGGTAATTTTTAAACTCAGTCATGCACAACAGCAGTTTTCCTTCCCACTCTAAAGTTACATTTTCTTTGTAAGACCTGTTTACTGAAGCTTAGTAAAAGGGTGTTTTGATATTTAAAAAAACTGACTTTTTGATATTTTAAAGTTTTCACTAAATTAATTTCCTGAAGGGATATTTCTTTCTGTCACTATACAGTAAGTATACACAGGACCTGGATTCAAACAGAGGTCATCCAGATGACATAGTAACATTATTATTTCCACAAACCAGCTCTAGAGATGTTGGCTGCCTATGCTACATGCACAAGTTTTGGTATCCACAAAAATGAATGCAGAGACAGGAAAGTTAAGAACGAGTTATACACTTGCCTTAAATACATTTCAACTAGTCTGCCACATATTGT
This sequence comes from Neodrepanis coruscans, assembly GCA_013400695.1. Lineage (NCBI taxonomy): Eukaryota > Metazoa > Chordata > Aves > Passeriformes > Philepittidae > Neodrepanis > Neodrepanis coruscans. Next base: position 25,005 of record VYZS01013291.1, on the reverse strand, counting down.
TTCTAGAAAAACAACACTTCACTGGTGAGTGACATATTTTTACTTCCTAAAGGAGAAGGGGATTTTGAGCACATATATTTTCATTAACTCTGCAACAAGCAAAACTGAACTCTGGAAAATGTGTTTATATTCCATAAATACATCATTGTTTTGTCTCTGACTCGCTGGCAGTGATTCCCCCCCTACACTCCTTTACTATCAATAACATGACACTTTTATATCAAAAAGTAACTAGCATATGGTGTAATTTTGTATTTTCCAAGAGAGAAAGAGCTTTAAAAAGGAAACACTGAAATGGTTACTGCTTGTATTTATTGACAACAGAGGGTGAACCTTCCAGTTACTTTGCCATCTCCTCAGCCAAGCATCATCAAGTGAAACGATAGAACACTGAACTGCTTGCCACACAAAAGGATCTCTGCAGGGCTTACTGGCAGTGCAATGATCCAGTGAAACAGGCAGCTTTATAAGAAATAATTGAGGCTAACAGTCTTCAGAATTATGACAAGTGTGTTCTAAAACATTATGTTTAAAATCAGTGAATGCAGCTGTTGCCCTCCAGTGCAAACCACTACCAGGTAGAGTAGTACTGCAGAAGAGATCAATATCCCCCTATTCCATGTATCTTGGTGGACTAATCTTCACCTGATTTTGATTATGGTGTTTCCATGTATTTGCTTGCATGAAACAGGATTTAAGAAAATTTTTTAAGCATGGGTGCCAGACTGGTCCGTAAGGACCAACAGAACTTCAGCCTCACAAAATGGAAAGAAGTAACTAGTTCCCACAAGAATTCTGTTAGCAAAAAACATTTGTGTTTTTTTTTTTATCTGTAGCCAAACCACATACATATAAAACTTTAATACTCTTGAAATCTCATGGGGCTTAAATAATCTTACTGGTGAGAGGTATCGAGTGAGGAGGAGAATGATAAATCAAGCTACAAAGCTGGGGTTTTTTTCCTTCACTGAAGAGATATTCCTAGAAAAAGGATTTGCAAAAGCTTTCCTCCACTGAGATTGGAAAGCATTTGAACCATGTATTTGTTGTTTGTTCAAATTAAGAACACTAATATATCTAAGCTCAGGTAAAGACAGATTTCTTCTACCACTTTTGTCTTCATTTTATCAAGTATATTGTCTGCTTTTCCACAATGCAGGAGAAGTGAAATCCTTTAGAGACATGTTCCCCACTCAAAAAAGAAAAGCATCCTTGTATATCTGCTTAGCTAGGTGATGCAGTCAATTAAAGAAAATAATGAGGAGCACTTTAGGGATGAAGGACACACCCTTATAAATAACATTTCTAGACATAAACAAGGTGGGAAAGAGAGTTTAAATGGAATATTGTGTTTTACAATACATTTTTAGAGCTTGATAGTTTTCTTAAAGAGACACCAATGAGAATCTTAACCACCATTTAGCTTCACAAACATTTTGTATGTGTATGCCCCTCTCTCTTACTGTTGCATTTAGCTAGCATTTTGGTGTCAGAGATGGAAAATAAAGTATGATGAAGTACATTGCTTCCTGGACAGTTTAGTTATTACACAGAAAAGGCAGCTTAAAGGAAAAAGTAAAACTTAAAGGAAGTACCAAATGTTCTCCTGATATTACAGTAGAAACTTGTAGAGATAAAAATCACCTCCATAAATGTGGCTTTTTGCTAACAGGAGAGTAGCACTGCAGGATAAAAAAGACCATCTATGTTACACAATTCATCCATGGGCACAGCCCATGTGACCAATTATGTGAATAACAGAAGTTAATTCTCTCTTTTCTCTGTAGAGGTGGTGATCTTGAGGGTAGTCAAGAGAAAAGGAAACTGTCAAGTATCACTGCTTCCCTTGTTCATAAATAACTTTTAGACCTAATGATGGCAGGGTGTGTAATGCAACTTCAGCAAAAAGGATAACAAAAGGCACTTTGAAAGGGCTCTGCACCCCTTCCCATCAGGGGACAGACTGACTGACTTGCCATATTCACTGACTCACAGAATCCTTAAGGTTGGAAAAGACCTCCAAGGTACTGAGTGCAATCTATGATCACTATGTCAACTAAACCACAGCACTAAGTGCTATATCCAGTTATTTCCTGAACACTTCCAGGGATGGTGACTCTACCAGCTTCTTCGGCAGTCCCTTTAAACACATGACCACCCTTTCAATAAAGAAATTCTTCCTGATGTCCAGTCCAAAGCTCCCCTGGCACAGCTTGAGGCCATTTTCTCTTGCTACAACCATTTGGAGCAGCATGGCAAATGTTGGAAGGAGTAGATGGTGCTCATGTTTTTGTCATGTATGTGTACCTCCACCATTCCTACCTGTTTTGTACCACTAACATTCTTATTTTACCTTATCTAAAAGGCATCTAGAATGAAAACAGTAGAGTTTGACCAGACAACTTTCTTTATTGCAGTGGTAGTGAGAAACCCAAGCAGAGGAAGAGAAAAACTTCCCCATCCAAACCTAAAAACCTGGAAGACTCAGTTTTTGGATGTGCAGAAGTATTATCCAGCATTAAACTGTTTATTATGAGCCATTATTTTCCTATGTCAAAAGTATCTGCCATAAGTGATAGCTTTACTGTATTTCATTGGTTTAACTTTAAATCTCATATCTGTTATTATCAGAAGTCCTTAATGGAGGCCCTGAAATGCTGTAACACAACCCCAAAGTTGGGAGACACAATCGAGAAAACCAAAGAATTCACTTTGTAGAATGGCTACACCAGTATTATCCAATGCTTGATGAAACAAGGTAGCAACTTTGATCATTGGCTATCTGTTGTCTTCTATGACAATGGTTCTTCTTGGATAGGTGTCAACATCCACAAAAATGTAGCGGACCTCAAATCTTCCTGCTTCAGGATTCTGTAAGGAAAATCATTTCAGGCTGCTTTGCTCTCTTTGGTAGTTTAAGTTCAAGATTAAACTCGTCAGCTATACCAAGCAATTGTACATACCTCTTTGACTTCCACATGGACTGTTCCCTGTTTCCCTGATTCAGTGCCCTCAATATAGAACTTCAAACGCATATGTTTCAGTCCGTCCTTTACATATTCAATGTGACTAAAAACAGCAAAACAAGACAAAAACCTAACCACCCAGCAAGGATACATATTATATGTCAGTTAAGACTTCAAATTTAAACTTACTTAGAGGAGCTGCTTACTCATTTTGTAAGAAAGTGTATTCCGATGCAGTCCTTAAGCTACCATGGTTTCCTTCTCTACTGCTCTTCCCAAGCTTTACTCTGAGTGCCTAAGAACTAGTGGAGTTAGAAGAGCTAATTAGCTGTTGAGGATTAAGAGATGAAATGCTTAATTGTCCTCACCCCAGTCCTCCCCTCAAAACTCAAAAGCAATCCAGTAGCTGAAGACTCTGGAATTTCCCTGTACTTATTCTAAAGAATCCCCAGATGCAGAGCGCGACAACTAGAGAGGGATGCCTATATCACCAAGACTACCACGTTTTTTTTAACCAAGCACTTCAAGTTACCAAGCCAAAACACACAGAGCATGTTTGTTATCAACTTAATTATTAGGTTGGTTTAAACACACCAAAGCAAACAGCTTACTATGTGCTTTACTTTGGCAATAATTTTGTTCTGCTGAAGTGGTATAACTTTGGCACAGATATCAGATTTCCAACCTAAATGCTGATATTTAGACTGGGGTTGGGTTATGCTCAAGTATTAGATAAATAGAAAGGTTATGTCACAAAGTGACCACTTTTGGAAACTAATGGTCAAACAAGAGTTCTGGTGCCAATTTATGTTTCCTACCGAAAATTGCTAACTGCTGCGTTCTACCAAGCCCTTATTTACATCAGTACATCAATGTCTACGCAGGTAGACATTGTGAATTATATTTCCAATGCAGTTTAAGGAGACATGATGGGTTAAAGAGAACAAAGATGAATGAAGAGACATACTGCAGTAAATTCACATTCAAGATGTTCACATGTAAAACAAATCTTGTATATTTTTGAGACATTTTATGCCATCCTTATACTGCAGATGAAAACTCTACAATTCTACGCAGTTCTCAAGTAAAAAAAAATTATTTAAAATACTGGCCATTCAAAATGACGGAAATTAAATACTGATGGATACCGCATTTACTTATTTACATAGTTTGTTTTATAGGCAGGTGCTTAAAATGTTTGTACATATCTATTTCATTTAACAGTTCCACTTTAAACACTTTTTTACAGAGTCTGGTGAAGAGATAAAACTTTCACAAGTAAAAGTCACTTTTGCCAGACAAAAAACACCCACTTAGTTTCATGGTTCAAGTTGTGTATCTGGGCTTATGTGTCTCATTCTATATGAAATCTCATTGAATATACTCCAGTCAAAGAACCTAATAAAGGCAAAGCAGGAAGGATTTATGTTTTGTAAGAAATAGTTCTGTTGTTTCTCTCGAAAGAAACATAAGTAGACACACTCATGAAGGGTTGACGTGAGAGATGTTTTGTTAAATACACAGTAAAGATGGGGCCTCAACTACCAAAGAGCAGTGCAAGAAACAGGCAGCAAATTCTGCATATGAGCTCAGAACATTTTCAGTCAGATTTCTGCTCCTCACATGCATGTCTAGGCCTCTGCACTACTTTCTTCCAACTCATTTTACTTTTTGGAGAGACCAGCTCTATGTTTTCCATGATGGGCACTGATTGTTTTGAGGCACTCAGAACTGGCATTTTATAATGTACATGCATGGCACTTAGTGGCATATGCCACACGAGGTACTGCAAAAAACTTCTATATTCATTCAAAAGTGAAAGGGTTTTCACATACAGTTCACCAACCTAGATTTAACTTGTGACCCAAAATATCTTCGCTACGCAAAAACTGGTGTCTGTATGGGGCAAACTCCAAAGGGTACCTGACATGCTGTCGTCTTCCTCTTCTTGTGGCCTCTCCATAACCTTTAATAGAGTCACCAAAGACACCAATTACCTACAAGAGAAAAGAGTTTTGATTTGTCAGAAGCTATCACATACACACAGATATTCCAGTACCAGCTCATGCCCCTGCTGTGAATACATTTTCGTTTTACACAAGTCCAATGTGTCAAGAATAGAAAAGTTCATGAGAGAAACTTTGTATTCCAGCCTTTTCTTTACAGTTACATACTAAATGTCTAAAATAAATCCTACTAACATCTTCCATTTGTACTATCCTATGAGATGAGGACATGTAAACTGACATCTTATGTAAAAAGGAAAAAAAATCATATGAAATATATGTTCATGTCTCCTCCAAGAGAATGTTTCGAAGTGTAAAATGCAAAATGCATTCCCCTTCACGTTATCTAAAAAACACTACTGTTGAAGAAATTCAGTATTTTTTTTCAGCTCTGTAAAGCCAGAGCAGATTAACCGAGTTTTAAATTTACTTTAAAGTTGGTTAGAAAGGGAGAGTAAGTTTTACTGTGAGTGTGCAGGAAAGAAGTTTTAATTCTACAAACTTGTTTCAAAACAGTCTTCATTTTTTTTTTGTATCAACAACTTGTCACTTATTTTCTAGGTTATCCTCAGAGGGCATCTCTAGCAACCTTGTTTGAAAGCTACTCCATGCATTTCTTGTTTTGCTGAAGTAGTGGTCGCAACGCAGTTCTCAAGTATTGATTCTTGTTTACACCTAGCTATGACAACTATGTGATCTCATGACTGCTCCCCAACTCTTCCTTTTAGCCACAAGGCTAATTCTGTTGCTAATGAGGAGTCTAAATTCCTGAATATCTACGCAGTACTTCACAGAACGACAGAACCATGGTGTAGTGTTACAACAGAGTGACTGTGCTGAGAAAAGGTAGCAGGCTAGATCTTACAGAACTTAGGTGCGGCCAGCTGCCTCTCTGACCCTCAAATCTCATTTAAGTATTACAGTTAACAGGCACTCAGATATGTCTGTAAGACTTCCAGTATGGTGAAACAAGCACATGCTCTGAAGAGCAGACTGTATTTGCATCAGTTTTTGTGCTGTGGCATACTCACTTGGCTTCTAGCAGGCTACTTCACACAGGCTCAATGCTTGCAGTGACTTGTCCTGATACAGGCTCCAATTTGGAGCTGACCCACCTTTGGCCAGCTAAAAGCACTGGCAGATCTGCTAAGCACCACATGGGTCTTCCCGTAGCTCGGCTTGTGAGATTCCCTGCACAAACTTTTGACTTGAGGAGAGACAGTAACTACTGAGAAACATAAACTTACGACTTAAGTCCAAAAACCAACCTCAGGGTGAGATCTGCATTTCTCCAAGGCATCTCCATAGATCTTATTTGGACTGGAGGAAGAGAATAGCTCTTTAAAAATCACATAGAACAAACCACCTGTAACAGAAACAGCAACAAATGGAATGAAAACTTATCAAATCAGACAGAATTAATGAAAAGTGATAAAGAATGTAATTTTAAAAAAATGACCTGTAACACCAATTCCAACAAGCACCACAATAAAATAGGTAAAATCTCTTCCAGCTTCTTTCACTGAAATAAAACATAAAACAACACAGAAATTACAACCTTGGATAGGTTGTAACACTTGCATGGCTTTCTTACAAAAATGCTCTTCTATTAGTCTGCAGCTCAAGTAACATTTTGACAGAACAAAAATTCTGGTAACAGTTTCCATAACACCTCACCACTATAAAAAAAGAGACCATGGAACACCTCTTATATTGGACAGGGCAATCTCTTTGATAAGCCTTATAATTTTCTGGTTTCCTACCAGATGTTTTCAAGATACAAAATCACATTTACTGCTACTTTTTGGGTACATGAGAGTTTGATTTTTAAGAACAAAGTATTCAACACTGCAGTATTGAAGCTACCACCTAACCCCACAATCATTGCAATCCTTATTCAGAAAGGAGGAGAAGTAAAAAAAAAAAAGAGAAAGCCTATAAATTGCACACACTGAAAATAACTAGTTTTATGGATTACTAATCAAGAAAACAATAAAAAGGAGGAATATTAGCGCAAAATATGTGGTTTATTTATTAACACTGTTAATCTCTGTTTATCTGAATATTTTTATTTATTGGTTTCGATCTAAAATACTAGTAGAAGTGTCAGTATTCACTCCTAAAAAGGTCATAATGAGATTCTGTTTCAAAATACTTTTTGAGAACTTGGAAAGAGACTTCTAATCTTTTAAAGTAATAAAAATGTGCCGTTTAGGAAAGTACAAGTTACCGAGGAAACTTTAATAACCATTTCTGCTGCAGTCTTCTAATCTGTTGAAGGTGTTTTTTAAAAACTATTTTAGCACTCTTCTGAGTGCTAATTAGAAGTTAATCACTTTCCACTGAGTGGAATCCACTGAATGAGTGCAATCAAAGTGATGGCAACCCCATAAAGAAACAAGTAATCACACACACCCTTGGTAACTTTGTTTCAGCAGCCCTGAGAGCATCTTGCATGTGACAGGTTTCCCCGTGGAAATTGAAAAGGAGAGGCTACTGCATCTTGTCCCTATGTGACAAGACTTAAACACTAAAGCAACAGGCTGTTTGGAAAAAGCCACAGTTTGTTCTGCTTGTGCAATGCATACACTGAAATGTATCAACTGCTGCAAACAGTACGACGTGAAAAGAAACCGGCGTGGTGATTTTCAGAGATTTGGTGTGGTGTTGCTTGTTTTTTGTTGTTTGGTTTTTTTTAAACACTTGGGTTTTGGGGCTACAAAACCTCAGCCGCCGCGACAGGCATAGCACTCCCCTCGCCGTGATTACCTCCCGCCTTACCTTTCTCTGCAGCCGACAGCACCGTTTCCTCGTTCCGAGCGCTTTGCACGGACACATCTTTGCTCTTATCGCCTCGTTTTTCAGCTCTCAGCCCTCCCGCCTGCGTCCCGATACTCTGCCGGGCGGCCCGGAGCAGCAGCAGGGGCTGGTGCCGCAACTTCAGGCAGGACCCGGTCCCCGTCCCCGTCCCGATTCGCAGCAGCGACCACCCGCGGGGGACGAGCGGCCACCTCCCCAGACAGGTCCGCCCGAGGGAGGTGGGCAGCATCCCCAGACCTCACGGCAGTACTGCGGGGGCAGCAGAGCCAAAGTTCCTGCCACTCGCCACCGCTCACCCGAGGGACCCTTGGGGAAGAGCCAGGGCAGCCTCTACCCCGAGCGGCCTGTGCCTCAGGTCAGGAGCTACTACCCCTGACCCTTCACCGCCGCTCGCCGCCGCTCGCCATTGCCCCGGCGGAAACGTGTGTGACGGCGAGCAGCAGCGGCGAGCCATGGGAGCGGTAGTTCCAGCGGGCTCTCTCTCCCGCCCACCGCCGGGAGCGGCTCCCAGCGAGGTCACTACAGCCCCCGCCGTGCCGTGCCCTGCTATGCCCGGCGCCGCCACTGCCACAACCCACTCTCTGGGGCGGGGACCCGCCGCATCCTTTAAGGGCTGCTCAAACAAAGCCACGTGCCTGCCGTCTGGTCAGCCCTTTAAACCTGTTTTCTCGTATACTCATTTCTTACTCTGGCACACGTAGGTGCGTAAAAGCGCTGCAATTGACGTTTCCATGGACGGAGATGGGAAGAGACTAACGTAACCGCATTCTGCAAGACCAAATGCCGGGTCCTACAATAACCCCATGCAGGGCTAAAGGCTGGGGGCAGAGTGACTGTAAAGCGGCCCAGTGGAAAAGGATTTGGGGTTGCTGGTTAACAGGCGACAACATGAGCCAACAGTGTGCCTAGGTGGCCAAGAAGGCCAGTGGCGTCCTGGCTTGCATCAGACATAGTGTGGCCAGCAGGACTAAGGAAGTGATTTTGTCACTCTCTAATTGGCACTAGTGAGGCTGCACCTCGTGCACTGTGTCCGGTGCTGGGCCTCTCAATTCAGAAAGGACATTGAGGTGATGGAGCTTGTCCAGAGAAAGGCAACGAAGATGATGAAGGGTCTTGAGCACACGTCCTAAGGAGCGGCGAAGGGAGATGGGGTAGTTCAGCCTGGAGGAGGGGAGACCTTACCACGCCCTACATCTGCCTGAAAGGAGGTTGTAGACAGGTGGGGCTCGGTCTCTTTCTGCCGGCAACCAGCGATGGGACAAGAGGACATACCTGTGCTAGGGGAGGTTTAGGTTGGACGTCAGAATTTCTTCACAGAAAGGGTGACTAGACATGGGAATGTGCTGCTCAGGGAGCTGGTGGAGTTACCGCTCCTGGAGGTGTTCATGGAAAGACTGGATGTGGCGCTTAATGCAGTGGCCTAGTTGACATGGTGGTGTTGGGGCATAGGTTGGAATCGGTTGACTCAGAGACCCGGGAGTTCCGCGCTCCAGCACCGCGGGGCCGGCGCAGCGGCGCAGGGCTCCTCCCTGCGGAGGGCCGACACAGGCCCCGGCGCTGCTGCTCCCCGGCGCCTTAACGCTTCCTGTGTGTCTCCCACGGGACCGCCCGGGAAACCGAGACACCGCCTTCCCCGAGGCAGCGCTCCCTGGCTCCGCCTCCCGGGGGCCAGCGCCGTCCCGCGCTGCGGGAGACAGTCCCTGCTCCGCTGCCCGCTGGCGGAGCGGCCATGGCTACGGGCAGCGCCAGGTAACCAGAGCAGGCAGAGTCCAGCGGCCCAGGGCTGCCTGCTTGGCCTTCCGCACCTTGTGCGGGGAGACTGGCTTGTTCTGCCCTCAACTCCTCCTGCTCCTTCGGGAAACCCCTTCCCGCCTGCCCCACGGCTCGGGATTCCAGCAGGGCTCGGGCTGTGGCCATGGACACCCTCAGGGCCCCGGTGCTCCCTGCCCCTGGAGACACGCCAGGGAAAACGTGCAGGGGGAAAACGCAGGCGTTTCCAGGTGCTCGGAGGCCTGGGTTTAACTCGCTTCCTTCTGCCTGGGAAGGGGCTCTTAAATTTGGGTGTGTGTTGGAGCTTGGAGGAGATACTGGAGTGAGCAGAGCTTATCAGGGCTAACTGAGTGGGTAGTCAGGCCTTTATGATAGATGGGAGATTTTCACCGTGGAAGGTGTGATTGTGATTAGCTAAATTCTTACAGTGCAGGTTTAGCCCCCAAAAATGTAAAGCATCAGTCTTGGAAACAAAGTTGAGAAAGTAGCTCAAACCCGTTTGTACAACCTTGGATTTCACAGCAGTTTTGTTTCCCCTTTGTCTTCTCTCTTTTTTTCTTTCTTTTTTTTTTTTTTTTTTTTAAACCTGTGAACGGAGTGAGGTGATATCCACCTTATAAAAAGACTTTGGAGTTGCAAGCTTAGGAAAAAAAAAAGCAAGGCCATGTCAAAACATCACTATAATTTCTGTTTATCCGCAGGTATGCTTCAACATTTGAAGGAGACAGGTTTTTTCACTACTTAGAACTTGGTATACATGATTTGAAATACATTACTTGAAAGAGATTTCTTTGCTGATTATCAAAAATAAACAAGTCACGTTACAAGTACTAGAGGGCATGAAAGTGAAAATACTGGTAGAAAACTGAGTCCCATGGGTTGAAAGCTAATGAAAGAACAATTGAAGTTGTACCTCTGTGTAAGAGCATCTCAGTTGTTCTACAAGTCTCTAAAGACAGGATGTAACTTGGGCTTATCTGCCCAAGCTTTTCAATGTGGTTAAAAGTATTTTGTCAATACTAATTTAAAATCTTAGCAAACAGAGTACTTGAAAAATAGTTTATGAATTGAGTTTGCTGTTGATCACATTTTAGGAATATTTTTGTTTTGGAAAATCCAAAGTTCAGCACTTTTTTTTTTAATTGAAGCTTACAAAAGGGGTAGATACTACATTGAGGTTTTCAAAGCATGTGTAGGCAACATTTCTGTTACCTCAGATATTCCTTCCTGGGGTGAAGAAGAGGGGGATGTAAGGACTGAATACAGGCAATGCACATTATACTTGCACAAGTTAAAGTGTGCTTTAAAACCCAGGATCCAGCTTCTTACCTGAATTATTCCTGTACCTGGAGTCTGTGGTGTTATGTCTCTATAAGAGTATCCCCAAACTAGTTGTCTGTGCTTTCAGCATGGATTCAGGGCAGAATACAATTCTCCCTGAAACATCTTGGATTTTTTATTTTTTTGCATAGCCTAGTTGACAATGTAGAACAGTAGTTTTTTTTCACTTTTAATTTTTCTTTTTCTTTGAGCATCTTAAGAACAATGTGTGTTAAATGTACATGGTACCCATGTAATTAAAAATCAGGTATTTTTTCTCCCAATATCGACTGGTTGCCTAGAAGCCCAGAGCTGGTTTGACCAGGTGTTGGAAAGTCAGCTGGAAATTCAAAACATCACTAATGCAGTGAATAAGGAGCTCTGCCTGCTCTGTGGCATCAGTTGGTGTGATGTGTAAGGATTTGATTAACACTGAAACTTCATTTCAGTATTTCCATGTGGTTTAATGATAGCCTTTGTAATTACAGCTTACAAAGTCCGTGCTGTCAGAAAACTTGGAAAAATATATGGCCGGTTGGATTTTAAGCATTTGTTTGTGTTAGAAATATACAAAGTTGCTTTCTTTAATAACAGAAAATAATTTCTATCCAAATTGTGGTGCGTAAATGGGCAGTGAAAACACTGATACTCAACTTGCCTGTTGAACTAACACTTATCTCTCAGATCTATGAGTGTTTTAGCAGGAGAAAATCTGAAATGAGACTTTGTTTCAAATGATTCTGTTGTATATTCAAGGAAATTGTTTTGTAACCTCAGCAGTTTTTGAGAAAGTTTCAAGATCCTGTTTTATTTGGTATGTATTAACAGCTTAGCAGAGTTGGACGGCTCCAAAATGCCTCTGGAGTAATGTTGCAAAGCAAAAGATCAATCAGTGAGTCTGGCTTACTGCAGGGGGCTCTGTGGAGCTTGGTTACGGTGCCCACAGTGGTGCAGCTGTATAACCCTAACAGATCTCTGCTGGCTTCAAGCTGATTTGGTGGAGACACACTATTCCCTTCCGACTGCTGTGGGAGATTACTCACAGCAGAAGGAGCTATGAGTTTAAATCTTTACATTTTTCCTGATGTCAGGTATTTTAACTTGGTGATAATTGTTCGAATCTGTGACCAGCTAATAGTGAGTGACTATATAATATGTTCCCCGAATCCTGTCTTGGCTGAGATATTGTGTCTGGCTGTGCATATTTATTCATTTTGTGAAGATGTGACTCCTAACAGCTTTTCCTTCTTAGAAATAGGTTGAGGACCTTTGCTGCCAGGCCTGGGGAATGCTCTGAAACCATAAATGCTGGAATTAAAAATCTGTGTTTGACACCTGCCGTAAAACCGAAACGAAATGTGTGCATTGAGAAGTGAGTATGTCTTTAGTTTAGGAGTAAGAGTGGAAGACCCCTTGCAGACTCTAAGCCATCTTTTGACTGCTTCCAGTAATTATATTCATATTATGGAGATTTCTATGTCAGATGTTACAACTTGAAAAGATTTGCTTTCCTGGCCTACTTTGTGATCCTGTATTCACCTTCTAATGTTTTCTGGGATGATCTCCTTTCTCTCCTTTTCCAAGTCATGTCAAGATTTCAGCAAGCCCTTTGCAAGTCATGGGCAGTGTTGTTCCTTGAGAATAAAAATTGTTACTGTATTATTTCAATAAAAGCCAGTTTGTATTCCATTTGATCCTTGGTTTGTGTTTTGTATAGAGAGGCTAAGGATGGCAGAGTGGGATGAGGGAGGGAAGGAATAAGTGGTTGGTGCATGTTTGCTGCAAGGTAAATGTTTTCTTTCCTGCTTGACAGTGAAAGGGCACTTTCACCAAAATCATGAGTTATTTTCTTTCTGAAAATTACACTTAAAAAAAAAATGCTGTTAGTCTGGTGTGAAAGATGAGGAAAAAAAAGGAAAAAATCCTTTCAGCTTCCTTCAAAGAAAAATATAATATGGTTGTAAAAAGTGAAAAAAATTCTAGATCAAGTATATAATTTTAGTTAATTTGCAGCTTTTTAAGGGGTCACTTCTAAATTCTCTCTGGAATAAATGCGTTAACTACTTTAAGCTTTCAATACCATGCAAATTTTGTCATGTTGCAAGTTTTGGAATTGTTGCCTCTGTGTTAGTGCAACTAAGGTCCTGAGTTTTAATACAAACATTGTAGTAATGGCATTATCATGCTACCCTTGATAGCTCTGTGCTTTTTGGAATAAAATATTATAAATCTACAGCTGTTGTAAATGACACAGTAGTAAAAGGATGAGAGGCACAGCTGGGGCATTGACTTTCACAGCACCTTGTATTTTTGGTGGTAATTTGATGTGACCATACTCTATGTCCCAAAAAATTAAGTACATAAAATGCACCTATTTTAAACTCTGTGCAGTTGTGAGGCACTCCTCGAAGGGTATGAGGTTTCTATCTGTTAATAATAAAGTCATGGTGACTCCTCTCCAGGGTATCTTGGGCTTATCATGTTTGACTGGCCCCTGCATTTCTGGCACCCTTCCAGATGCACAGAAACCTTAATGTTCTTGAGATGCCACTTGGCTCTTATTTTAAAGTTTACATTTTTCTGTTGAAAACTCCACGAGACCCCATAGCACATACAGTTTGAAGATTATGATGAAGTAGAGCATGATCTTACTGTTTGACTAGGATATTTTTCTCCTGGTGCATCCAGAGACCTTATGTCCACAGTCAGGAGGAAAGATATCTGCAGTTTTGGCAAACTCTGGTGATTATGGACTAATTGTTAAAATCACGGTACAAACAGTAAGAAACTGATTGAATGAGATGGTTTCATGTCAAAGTGGGTTAAAGTTAACAGTTAAGTTAGTGAAAATGCAAACCCATAACTTTTCATGTAATTGTGCTCAGCCTCTTGAAAAAGTAGTGATGAATTGGTTTATGCAAATGCTGTATATCAAAGAGTGAAATCAGAATCCCAACTCTGCAATTTAAGTCTTCAGGTGATTTTTTATTTGTGTTATTACAAGCTGATAGTTTCTACCTCTTTTGTTTTGCTTGAATTTAAATTTTTTGCCCTGGTAATTTCTGGAGTTTTCAAGCAAGTCTAACAGTGTTCCTTCCTCCTTCTCTTGTTTTCCAGCATGCCAACAGAAATACTGCTGAAGATATTTTCCTATTTGGATGCTGTGTCCCTGTTGTCTGTTGGTTGTGTGAATGAACACTTCTATGATCTAGCTAATGACAAGTAAGGAAGAGGGAAGGTATAAGTGCTGGTCTCAGGCAGCTGTTGAGTTTACCTGAGTTATGAGTCTTCCTAATTTAATTTCTCTGATGCCACAGCATTGATGCATGTGCCTATGGGCAATTACTCTGCTGAAAATGCACTGCATAGCCCGTGTTGCATGGAATTCTAGCTGTGCAAGCAAGTTTAACAGGACTTATCAGGCAAAAACTAAATACAATGCTTTGAAGCTTTGCGATTTGCATTTGTTGTGTCGTATAATCTGCATATATTTTTCTTTGTATTCCCATGCACCTGCACAAGCTTTTCACGTTGGGCAGTCCTTAGTGGTGTGTAGCCAGTAGTTTTGTGGAATTGTCATAGCTTTTACAATTTTGACGTCCTGCTTATTTAGCGCTTTCATCAGGTTTTTGCAGAGGGATTGATTTAATCAAATGATTCACTAGTGGGTTTTGTGTGTTGCTCTTTCTGTCAAATTTTGATGACTTCTAAATGAAAACAAAAGAGACAAAGATAAATACCGACACATTTTTTTGTAAGCAATTGCGTATGCAGAATTCACAAATTGCTCCTACCAGCATCATGGTAATTTTGTAAAAGGATAAAGAAGAGAGATCTGGATTGGTACATGATGACTAGGATGTCTGGATATCCTTTTCCACCCCCACTCCCCCCCCGATTCTGCTGCGTTAGTGTTGTTTGAATAAGCAAATGTCTTACTGTATAGGAACTTGCTGCATCTGGTAGGAATACATTTCTCCCTTATTTGCCAAAACTTGTACAGTGAATTGGTTTACATTGGCATTGACACCCTTAGAACTGATTAGTTTAAAGGGGAGACTGTAATCCAGATTTATGTTTTGAGGCTGTCAACAGGTAAGTGTAGATAAAAATTGCACAGCTGACAAATTATAAATTTAAATATGTGTTTTCCACTTCAGGGTAGTAAGATGGGTATTGTGGCTGTACAGGGAAAGATGATTCATCTGTCTCCATCTCAGCAATGTCTGTCTCCAGTTTCTAATCTCAATAGAGATGACTAGAATGTGCACAGATGGGATTCAGGGAAGAGATACTTCGTTATCCGGGAGATTGTTTCAGATAATTTCTTCCTGCTGCATTTCCATGGACCTTCTTGAGACCTGGAATCTTGTGATGAATTAACAAAAGTTTTAATTGAGGTCTCTGCATATTTCTCTGACAAATCTGTTTTTTAGGCAGAGTATCTGTTTTAGGGTATTTCTGCTGTCCTGGCTGTACAGAGTGCTGTCATGGGTGCAACAGGACCATCAGTCTTTCATTATGATATGTCTGGGCTGCCTAATGCAGTGCTTTGTCTTTGGGCTCCTCAAATAATGTCTGCACTTGAACAGTTCCTTGGCACTGATGTCTTCAATAATTATAGTGAAAACAAGGAAATGTTCTGACCTCCCTTTCTGCACCCTCTGTGCCTCAACATATGATATTATTCCAGCTATCTTGCCATGCCGTGTGGGAAGCTCACATAGATGGTCTGTCCAAAAACCCAAGGATTCTGATCACCTGTAGAGTGTGCTTGCTTAAGAGGAAGTGAGAAGCCAGAGCACAGGGGAAGATCTTTTTGCCATTATGGTCAGGTGATGATTGATGATGATGTGTGTCTGATTCTGGCATTTGAGTTAGCAATAAAAGCATTGTTTGGCTTGTAGTAACATCCAGTAAGACTCCTTGAGATTAATATTACAGTTAACACTTAGAGGCAAAAAGTATTCTGCTGTGGAAGAGGCAAACCTGTGCTTTCTTGTTGGATGCCTTTTTGATTTATCTGCCCTGAATTCTTAAGGAGTTGAGGATCAAGCTGAAGCGATACCTTCCTAAACACTTGTGATTTCAAGTCCTGCCTTTTCTCCTCTGCCTCCCTATTCTAACTGGAATTTTTGAGCTTCTTGAACTGATTTCAAATCTGTTTGCACAATGTTTTTTTTGGGAAAGGAAGATGCAATATGTAGCTGAGAGTAAGGATAAAGATGCTAGGTATTTGGGACAAGTCTGTCTTCACTCAGCTTATATTGACTGAGACTGAACCTTCAAATGATAGGGAAGAATAGGCAGGAAATGCCTACTACTAAGCTCTGTCTCTTCAGCATTGTGCAGTCAGATCTGGAGTATCTCTCCTCATGAAAAAAAGGATGTCTCTCAGGAAGGGGTTTCTAGTTAACAGAAGTGTGTCATAGGAGGGTATCTTCCTGGACCTTTTAGGCTGGTTACGACCAGTTGGAGGATACACAGCTCAGTTTCCCCGGATGAGGATATGTCAAGGACATCTCTCCTCTGTTTTCATTACCCCACAGTTCTAAACTGCTTTGGAGTTAAATAGGAATTTCCTCTCTCTATCAGAAATATTTTATACTATTTAATAACTTGATTGCCTTTTCTAGTCTTAAAATAGAAGTATCTTAAATCTTTGTTTTACTTATGGGATTGTTCTTCGCCTTTCCCTCCCTGCCCCAATTTTGATGAAAGCTCATATTGACTGTAAACTCACCTTGACCGGTCATGGAAGCTTATTGGTTCTGTGTGTTTTAAATAACTTTGTCTCAAAAAATGGCAGTGGGGCATTCTATATATATCTGCACAGCAGCAGGCTGGAAGGTTTTTGTAAAATTCCTTGGTATGTTTGCATCAGTAACCAGAGCCTGGCTCTCAGCAAACAGGGAATTATTCTTAGTAGCTGATGATTGAGAATAGTTTTGATGGGTAGGAGACAGTGTGGGATGGATTCAGTCCTTGCATGTTTTCATGCTTTAAGTAGAGGGAAAATGCATTACAAAGCATGTTAGTGTAAGTTTCCTTGCAGACAGGGAGGACTGGTAAAGGTAATCTTGCTGATAAATGGTAGAAAATGTCTCTTGAGAATCTGTTTCTCTCGCTATTAATTTTCTTTTAGTGCAGTTATGTAGTCTGTGTGGTTAGCACTTTNTGACAGCTTTTTCTCATATGTGTGGTGCTTTGTTTGGGAGCTGTTTGGTTCTTTAATTTTTTTTAAATTTTAAATCTGCTTCAGTGAGTGTCTGTGAAGGAAGTAGCAGTGTAAGGGGAAGGAAGACCTTTTAAAAACCATATAATCTGGTGTGCTATTGAGTGCTGTAAAACAGTATCTGATTAGCCTACTTTCTAGAGCACTAGTCAAACATTTTCTGTGTATATAGTTCAGATGTTTCTCAATCATACTGAAGTATTTTAAGAATTAACTGAATAAGTTTTTCCTTTTTTCCC
>VYZS01013289.1:13561-30022 GCA_013400695.1 Neodrepanis coruscans | reverse complement strand
AAATCTCCTTGTTTCTTACTCTCATGGTGTGAGCATGAAGCCACTTTTCTAATAGAAAAAAAAAGTCCTGTGATATTCTTTTGTTAAAGTTTGATATAAAAGATGGAAAATAATCTAAACGAGTCATTAATTTTAAGTCAGAAAATATTTAAATTACAAAAACATAACCATTTTGAGATGGAGGAAAAACAACAAGTGACCATATGATCCCAAACTATTATTCCCATTTTTTTACTGTACCTTCAGAAAATCTACACCCTGATGGCATAAGAATCCCGGAGACCCACACTCTGCAGTACACAGTGACCTGACTAGAGATCCTTTTGCATTCAAGACTATACCTGCCTGCCACACCTAATACAATATCATGTCCAATAATTTAATTACAATAAGACCACGAAATTCAGAGAGTGACGGCTCCCATTCTCATGCATAGTGTTTACCTCAGGCATAAAGTCAGCATCAAGGATTATATGTGCACAAGGAGATTTGTTGCTGTGTATCTGAGTGCAGCACTAGCACAGCAGAACTCTGTACAGAACTCACAAACTGTCAGGTATGCAAAACACAAGAGAAACAACTCAATTTCTTGACATAAGTCGAAAAGCAGAGAACAGCATTTCAGCTGCTGTAAGTTGCCTTCAGCAGCAGCAGGCCAGGCAGAACACCATCCACACTTTCCTCGGGTTTGCCATATCATGAGGCACCCTCCTGCCCCTGCTCAGGTCTGTGGGACCATCTGACTCCTGCGTGCACTCAAGTGAACTCAGTGCAGCCTGGTGAGCAAGCTGTGCAGAATTTTTAAGTTACAAAACCCATGTCCGAGTTTGCCAAAACCAGTGACCTACATTTAAGAGTAATTAAAACATCTCAAAAAAAAAAAAAAAAAAGAGGGAGGGAGGCAAGACGTTGATTCTTGCTTTATGGTGCTAATAAAGCAGCACTTCATCAAGCAGCTACTTCCCAAAATCATATTCTACTGAAACATTGCTGCCCTTAGCTTCTTAGTAAAACGCTGCTCTCCTCCCTTCCCCCAGTCCTTTCTCAGCTCATGAGGACTCTATTTGCAATGCTACACAAAAGGATTAGTTGTTTCAACTTTTCTATTTTCCTATTTCCAAACAGCTTCAATCATGTCTCTTTTGACTGACCTCGACATTTTACTTAAGACTCTACTCATTTCCTTCCCTCTCAAAAAAAGTAACCAAGCAATTCGTCTTAGTATCAGTACAAAATCAAATCAGAATGTGAAAATACACATTCGTTTTAAATAATGCTTCTGTAGTCCTGCATCTCTGAACTGAACAAGCATTTTCTGCACTTTAACCTCTAGACAAAGCAACACCACAAAACATGCATTAAGTGAGCTATGAAACAACATGTTTTAATGCCATTACTCTTCTCCTAGATTTACCTCTGCTATATTTTGTGATCTCAGACAAACCATTCAGCTTGCACTTCGGCTTTTTTAACTGTAAAATGCATGGTAAAGCATCTTAGAATATTTTAAAAGTTTTGAAATTGAAAGAGACTTTGAAAAGATTGGCTCTCTTCATAGAATACAGACTGCACTACTAAAGGAAAAAATACCCTGACTGCGTAATCATGTTTAGAACACTGGCTTGTGAATATATGCTAGAGCAGTTTCAAAGAAAATCTCCTATTTTTAAACTACATGTGCCACTACCATATTTAACAGAAAGTCATCACAAGTCTTTTTGTGCCATGAGTCTTCGTAATAAAAGCACTTAGTTTTGTACTAGGTTATAATGGCTCTGCAAGAGCTGTCAGGATTTATCATATCAAAAATTCACGCACTAAAACAAAGGAGTGGTTACCCAAAGATGGTTTGGTACTTTAGAAACATTAGATTTTATTTTGTTAATAACACATATTTATGCATTTGGGTTTTGTGGTTCAGCTTGATCATATTGCAGTGTTGTACATTCTCTCCAAGAGGCTTTTGTTGTGACACTTCAAGGGCAGATCCACAAACAACAGTAAGTGTTCGGTAGTAGGCAAACAAGAAAGGCTCCAGGTGCCAGGAGCCATGTCAAACCCCAAAGCCACTGTGGCATCCAGCAATACAAGTATTTACTCAGCGCATATCAGTGTCTAGTTGAATATTTTGTGTACCACCTGATTCAAGCAAGTTGGGAGCATGAAATCATGCAGCATCCCAGGCTTGGAAGAACTGTTAACTGACAGTTAACAGGGTTTTTCACTGTGATGTTGTCAGAGATACCAGCAAAAGACATCTGAGACGTGTTCACTGACCCGTATGGTTCCCAGGGATGAGGCCACAAGCAAAGGTGTTTGCATCCAAGAACAAGCACAGCTTAGTAACTCCTCTTTGTGAACATTTATCAGGGCAAGTCCTTTCTCCATAACTTTCCAGTATCTGGTTTAAAATCTCCACAGCCCCAGCTGAGAATTGAATAAAGATATATTCTCAAACAAGAGGCAACATATTAATCCCCCTGAAAGCCAAGTGAAATTTTTAACATTGCTTTCAAGGAAACAGGATCTTGGTTTCTTAGAACTAATAGAATCTTCTGTGTCCAGTAAAAAAATAAAAGATCTAAAATATATTTTTATATATATATTATCCTTATTATATGAAAATCTAGTTTATACCAGTCTAGCAGTGCAACTTCCTGCTCATTTACAATGTCACAATTCTGAAACAGTGCCAAGCTAGAACAGCCAGACCCAAGAGAATGTATTTTTTTCCAGAGGTATAAATTTTAATGAAAATAATATCTATTATTCTCCTACATTGCAAGATTTCAGCTAAGCAGCTTTTAGAATCAACTTTCACTTCTTGTACAAGCTTCTCCTTTTTAGATAGCTATATGATTTCCTTTCTTGCAGTTATCAATGGGCTGTCCCAAGGTAAACTGCCAGCCTTGCACCATCAGCCTATTGAAATGAAGGATCTCCTTGCAGAATACAAATTAAATCCATGGCTGGTAAACATACACCAATCAGATGAAGCAAAATCTGGGCATACTACATAGATCAATACTTCGGCAGCGCTGCTGCCATGTATTTACCAATTTTTCCAGAACATTTTTATTTGGTTTGTTTTAAAGCTAACAGCCTATTTTGTACAACACATACTTCCCTAAAGCACTGAGGCCAGTGAAAGAAACACCTTGCACTGTGGCTTCAAGAAGGGTGAAGGTAAGAAGGACACCACAGACAGTGTACTATCTATCCACCTTGCTAGTCTAAAATTATGGGAGGATTTCTATCCACATCAGAGCTTTGTGACAGTTTACAATTATCTGGGTTCTCAAATAACAACAGCAAAAACAGTCCTCCAAAGTTTTGACTGAGTTAAGAAAACTTTTTTCAAGGTTGTGCTACTTTCCCCCTGCCCTTGCCAGTCCTTGGAGGACAAAAAAATAAGAAAGCAGGGGGGAGCAGTGGTGATAAAATTTAAAAAGAACTTAAATTCAAACTTCACTTCCAAGATTTGGGTCACTGCTTATCACTCTCTCAAATGTTCTTCGATTTTAAAATAAGGCCACTTAGCCACTTGCCTCTACTGAAAAGATCTGAGTAACTCCTTCCACAGTTTGTGAATCAGACTGTGCTGTAAGCAAAGTGCTGCACATCCTGCTATTTATCTCAAGGTTATGCTGAGCGTCATCATCAAACAAGTTATTTGGCTCACATTTAGTTGAATACTATTTCCCACGGTGGTACTGAAAGTTTACAAACGGTATTAGTAGAGTAAAGCAAAGAAGTCTTAACAGAAGCACTGTATTGTCCTAATCTACTAGCTGATGAAATTTGACTTTTCCCCTATAATATCAGTTAATGACACTGCCAATAAAAATGACAAAACAGCTGCATTCCCTTATAGGACTGGATCCAGGATGTTCTTTTCTGTGTTTTGTTTGCCTCTGCCGACCCATGCCTTTATTCCTGCAACTGGAGGAAAGAGTAGATGGGAATGGTGAGAAAATATGTTGCTATCTTCCCTCTTGGCTTGGTTTCCAGCTTCAGTGATGAAAAACTGCCAGCTTTCTGATGTCCATGTAAACATTAAAATACACCTCCAACTCTAAACGAGATTTCAAGGGACAAAACAGGCAAAATGCAACTTCAGAAAAAGAAACTGAAAATTTGTATCCAAAGCAAGTCCTGGCTCTGCTAAACCAACTAGCAGCTAGTGAAGAGATTTAGGGGTATCTGCGTGTTGAAGCTTGATAATGAGCTGTGCTGGAAGATGACTCAGCTGAACAATGAGTCATCTGAGCTGGAAAAGAGAAAGCTGAAGTATAGATAAAGTTCTTTATCAGAAAAGGCTGGCTGGTGGATGTTTTTGTCCTTGATTGAAAACTCTGGCAATCTGCTGATCATGAGTTTGTAAACGCTCTCAGGATAAAATACTTCAACAAACAATAATGATTTTGAAGGCAGTTTTCACCTATTAAAAGAAAGAAAAAAAAACCAAAAACCAACCAACCAAAACAAAACAACCTGCCAAGAACAAAATCAGGGACCACCAAATTCCAAGAGAGAAAGATGAATTAGGTAGAAGAAAGCAAAGTCTTTAGGAAGGTCATTAAAATTGTTCTTAACATCTTTCATTTTCTAGGGGTTTATTTTTACCTCATTTTTAAAGTGTGGTTTTGAAGCCAATAGCATATAATACATGGTGTTAATAACAGAACTTCCTTCAGTCGGTATCAGACAGCACTGGGATGCAGCTTCAGTGCTGGAGGATTTTATTCTCGCAAACTATTCACAACGTGCCTGCTAATATACTTAATGATATGCACTGAATGTGCACAGTCCCACCAACCCGGGCTCAGTTGGCAGCCCATCATCTTCCCAAACTATTTTCTCCACTGTCATTGTAACAACCAAATGCTTGTGTGCACTTCCAGTGAGAAGTCAGAAAAGTGAACTCCAAATACAATACCTTTAGCAGCTGTTTAAACTCACTTCTTTCCTAACCTGCATAGCTAACTTAGAGGATGCAGGAGTAGTGGATGCGCATAGAGGTATGATACAAAAGACATGATACAGGCTTCAGCCCAAGTAAAGCTGTTGATGTAAGAGTATTCCAAGACTTGCCAGTCAGTTGAAATAGATCATCTGTTAGTAAATCCACTGACATCCAGGACCGGTCAAGTCTTCTGGTGTCAATTTCAGGTAAGTGATAGTTAAGCAGACAGTCTCCCAATAGAGTATCTCAGCTATTCAATAAGCATGCTGGGCACGTGGTTATCACATGAAGTCTAGTCTATTTGTCTCACAGGCTAATTTAAAGGAAGTTCAAATAAGAAAGTAGGTAAGGTCCACAGGCTTGCTTTGTTAGCCAGATTGCACCTACAGAAAAAAAACAAGAAGCCAAGTCATAGGAGCAGACTGACCTTAGTCCTGAAAAAACTCAAGAGTGCTGAGGATACTGAAATAGAGAATTGCATGAAAGTACTCCTGTCTATCATGGTTTCTTGTAACAAATGGAGACAAAAGACTTTGCAAATGTTTCCCAAAACATGCTATTTGTCCCCTTTGTCCCCTGAGGCTTCATGGTAAGGCACAACTTCTGAGATATGAAGGGCACAAGGTGACATAAGATCCTAGGGGCAAGGCGTTGGCCAATCTTGTAATATACAGCCCAGACCATGAAGATCTACTCCCTTAAGCAGTAATGAAGCAGAGCAGGATTTCAAAAGCTCCTTTAAAAGATCACTCCTCAAACAAGAAAACAGGTAAAAGAAGCCTAGGGAAGTCTAGGAGTGTAGGACAGATACAGCAATGCACTGGTTCTGGCATACATCTCTCAAGAGGTGCTTTATGAGGGCTGTGACAAAAAAAAAACAAAACGACTCTTAAAATGTACAGGTTTTTCATGCTAACCTTGTGATTTGAAATCCTAAGTCACACACTCCAAATGCCAGGAATTCACACTGTTTCATGCATAGGCAACTACATAAACACACCAGTCTTTCAGGACTTCTACACTTTCCAGATATGACTGGTATAAACATCTAAAATAATTATAGAAGACCCGAGCTACAGTCTAATTTTCATAAGGTTGTAAAAAAAATCAAACAACTAAATAGAATGTTGTTTACCACCATATAATTTCATTTATGCAACACTGATTCATCACTGAGTTCTTAATTTTTATGAAGATCAAAGAAAGAGACTCCATTCTTATTACCAAAAGAAATATGCTTCTCCCTGAAGATCTCTCATTAAGCATCATCCTACAGATGAAGTAATTTTTATCTTTTCATTTCCATTGTTACTTGCATGCAATGAGCAGAATTTAAGAGATTTCTCCATGTTTACAGTAAGCTAACCATACAACACATTTAGAAACTGAAGTGTGTCCTTTTTTATTCCTTGGACATATATATACAAAACTCTGAGGGGAAGAAACACGAACTGTAATGTTACTTATAGAAAGAATTGAGAAAAAGAATTAATTGTTAATGAGGATAACATTGAAAAGCCAACACCCGGTCAAAAAAGAGTCCCTTTTGGGAGACTTACTGTTTCAGAAATATATGAGGGGAATATTAAGATAGATAATGGCTAGTCATGGGATGCATGAAAAACTGACTGATTATACATTGCTCCAAACCACTGGTTTTCATTACTGACATAAATCAAGGCTAGGCAGCAACTTAGCAAGTCTTGAAAGACAATAAAAACACCACTAAAAGAAAGTGGCACTTTGAGTTAGCAGAGAATATTGTGTCCAGAAATACCAGATGCCTTTATAAAAATAAAATATGTTTTGCTAAGCAATATCTGAAAAGTTTCTGCAGTCAAATGGAGCTTGATCTTTATTTAACAGTTGAGCAACAGGGGTTCTTATTATTTAATTAAACACTCATTCTAGCCAACATTTATTTAAAAGCTCAAAATGAAGTGATTTTGCTGCAAGGCAAGTAGGTGCAATGGACAGGGTTCATTCATATAAGGCTAGGAATAATGAGTGAAGCAATGACTTTAGCATAAAAGAAATCTGCTACTAGACAAGGAGTTACTGTGAAACACAAAGTCCAGAGTAGATGGTTTAACAAAATGACCCTTTGATTTGCAAATCATTTCTGCTCCATACTTAAGGAAGGATATTTTGCTCTTGTTTTGATTTGTGGTCACTAGTCCTCATGCCCATAAGGATAATGTCCCTCCATCAAACATAGCACATCTACCAGTAATTCTTAGACAATGGCTGAAAAAAAATCTGACTTGATTTTTCAGGGAAACCATGAGCTTTTCAATTATTCCTTTTGTTTATACATTAATCCCTCTATATATTAAAAATGCCGCAACTTCCCGTTTTCCAAGCAGTCACATGCTCTTCATAAAAACATTGAAAACATTTTGCAGATAATGTGGCTAAGTAGATGTTGTGGGTTAGAAGATAAAGCAGTTTTTCCCCCCACCCCCCACCAGCCCGGGGGAGGGTGTGTATGTGTGTGTGTGTGTGCACCCGGCTAGCCCGGCGCTGTGGGGGGTGGGGGTGCCCGGCTGGCCAGCAGCGGGTCTGGCTGGGGCAGCGGACCCCCGCCTCCCCTCTGCCTCTGGCACCTGCGGGGCCGGTCCCCGGCGTGGCCGTCCTTGGTCGGAGCTCGGCACTGCCACAGCTGTGGCAGCACCGGCAGCAGCGGTGGCACGGCTGCTGGCGCGGACGCGGCCAAGGCACTGAGGGCGCTGCCATGATCGGTCTGCACTTCTGACCCGCGGGGCTGGCGTCGCTTCCAGTCCAGCCCGGCACTCCCGTGAGCAAGCGGGGCACGGGGGCGGGGCCCGGGTGCTAATCAACCAATCGGAGAAAGGCAGGCCCCCGGGGGCCATCTGCACATGCGTGGAGAGGGGTCCCTATAAAAGGGTGAGAGCAGACGCCATTTTNTGTTTTTGCACTTTATTGTTGGTTTTCTGGGTGTGTGAAATAAACTGTGTTACTTGTGTGTTTTCTTTTTGGGTGTGTGTGGCTTCTCTCGGACATCTCTTGTCAGTACCACGCTTCCTAGTGGTAAAACCACGACAGTAGATGCCTTTGAAGCCAACAATCCTCAAGCACAAACACCACGACTTTTGTCTCACTAAATGCCTGATTTTCCAGAATTTCCTCATGCTGCAGCTGAATCCATCAGCTTTACCTCTGAGTGCCAGCCACCTGGTCAGTGCTCAAGCAGGAAACCAACCAAGCTAAGCTTGTGGAGGACAAGTGGCTGCCTGAAGCAGGTGTCTGCAAATCTCCAGTGGACCCCTGACTGAGGAAAAGGTGGCTCTCAGTGAAAGACAGTGTGCCTGCAAGGGAACATGCCAGTGGCCATGCACAGCCCCTTTAGCTCATAGCCATGTCTTGTCTTCAGGGAGTATCCTCCAACCTCCCAGCACATGAACACGGAGGAGAGACCCTTGGGTATTTGCCAGTCAGCAAAGTCCCCTCATCCATCAGGTCTCCTAACCTCTATTCTCCCCACAGAGCCCCTGTCACCTGACTTTTGGGTGTTCTCGCCTCATGGAACAGCGGGGTCTGCACAACTGCAGACACTGCACAACTTCATTTGGATACAAACTAAAGAGAAACTCTATGGAGCATCCAAAATAATACCAGATCGAGATTGGTATGCATTTTGGAGTCTCTAAAGAACATAATTTCATTAAGCATGCATGATCTAATAAGAACAAAAAAGAAATAACCAGGCATTGCCATGACAGGAAACACACTGAAGTCCTGCTTAAATTGGAGCTGGCTGGAAAACGAGCTACTGTAAGGAACCCAAGGTTTCAGACACTCTGATATTGCTGACTACCTTGAGTAAGTATGGCATAATGGCAAAAAAAAACCCAAACCTCAAACTAAGGAGACTGTTACTGGACTTCAGTTAGTCCTATCTGCAGTCAAATTGCACAGATTTTTTTCTTCATAATTTTCCAAGTGGCACTGGCGTTCTTCATGTGTACTGAAAATGCTCTGTTCCAGAAAAGCACTTTCCAAAATGTTTCTATTTCTGCTAATGTAGTTTCAGTTTCCTGATCCCAGCCATCCTGGAAATTCATGTGTGTCAGAGCACACAGTTCCATCTGGCTTTGAGATGAAACCTTCGGGCAACCTGCCCATGCCAATTTGGAACTGACTTATTTCCCTTCAATGGTGTGACATGGCTAAGAGGCAAAAAAACCCCTCAACTGCAACAAATCTGAGGATTCCCCTAAAGGAAAGGTAGTTAAACATATTTTTAAGAGAAGGCACAGGTAGCACAGCACTAACTAGGTACTTGCTAAGCCTGCTCTATAATTTACCTTGTTTGCACTGTCTTACGGCCCTTTTTTTGTATTGTGACTATAAGTCTTTATGCTTGAGAAATACACTTATATTTTGTGTACAATCTAAGTAAAAAAATTTAAACACTAACAAGCAAACACATCTGAGCAAATAAAACCATGAAACTACCAATATTTCCTAGTAGTAGTCTTTGTGGATGTGAGAATTTCTAAGTAGAAACAAAGCAGCAAAAATGAAAACATGCTGCCTGAGAGCTGGTGTTACTGGTAATCAGCAGAAAGGACATCTTTTAGATGTCCTGCATGATTTAGAGATCATGCTGGTTTCTAGTATTTGTATCTGAAAACTTACTGTGCAGACTATTGGGCATGCAGGGAAATCCAGAGGTAGATACTTATTTCTTTCATGTTCCCTGTATGAATTAGCAAGGCTCCATGTATCAAAGCTGCATACAGAAGGCTCATTATGTAAGTGACAACTATAATATTAAACTGAATAGAATGATAATATAATTCCAGAAATCTAATTGCTACTGTGCAGGAAATTCATTTTCTAACAATACGGAGCAAAAGCTGTCTCAATACTAAAAAAAATTCACCCCTTATAATTTTCTTTCATTTTCAATTTTATAAAAATGGCCTTAACTCCTCTTATAGACATCAGCACTTAACTAGTCAATCAATCACCAGAATCAATCACCACACCTGCTGTCTCCATTGTTATTCCATAAAGAAAAGCATAAGTACAGGAAAACATGTACTGACTAGAATTCACCAGAGGCAAATTAAAAAAACAAAACAAAACCAGAAAGATATTCTAAAGACTAAAATGAAATACCTTTTGAAAACTGTAAATGAAAATTATTCCATCAGAGGAGAAAGAAAAGTTGCAACATTTACAAATATAATACATTAATTCAGTGACAAATAAAAATAATTTGAATGTAGTATTTATCTGAAAATAAAAACCCAGCTCTTAATAACTCTTTATGTTCACTATTATTAAAATACCTTCCCAAGGAAATCAGTATCATTATTCTTACCTTACAGATGCAAAACTCAAAGACCTCAGAAATATCTGAAATCTGCAAATTCACAGAAAAACATAATTCATATCTCTCATCTCCAGTACAGAGCTTTGATTTTAGACCTGCCCTCTGGAACAATAAAGAACAAACAACAATTTCTAAATATTCTATAATAGAATCAAACATTGACTATAGACCTATATTGACAAATTTCATATTTTACTATTCTCACCTCTTAACAGAGAAAAATCATCTAAGGTAAGGAAGTGAAATACAGGAATATTAAATAACTCTTCTACCAGTGTGCAAGTTAGTGCTCTTTCCAGACTCCAATCAAAGCCGAGAAGAATCATGACAATCACTCTCCTCTCTTCATCTGTATGTAGGTTTAATACTTCCTTACAGATGTGTCTCTATGGACCAGATTCAACTGAGAAATGTGATAATTAACACAAATCCCTGAAAATGCATGGTGGGTTTTATTTATCTATCTATCTATTTATTTACGATAACAAGGCAGAAATTTTCTATGCAGGTGTACCAGCAATTCTCAGAGTGCCTCTGACAGAAGTCAGAAGCCAGCACCCTGTAGCAGCCCATCTCCAAATTATTTAAACAGAACTTGAAGTACGAGTGGATATGACCTCCTATACAAGTGGAATAAAAGCTAGCACAGAAAAGAAGGCTGCACCTCATTTTGACTTTGTGGGATATGCCCAATGACAATACCCAAAACAATCCTTGTTTTAGAGCTCACCATGGGATATAACTGCATCATTAGTGCTTCGATCTGCAATCTTTTACTAGCATGATCTATTCAGCTCTATGAGACAAAGCACACAAGGGCCTGGGGCTTGGTGTGCCCGCAGCAGCAACCAGGGACTGAGTGTCCCACACTGCAAGGAGATGAGCACCACAGGCTCCCATATCTGCTGTCATGTCATGCAGGTCCTCACAACCTCCCCAGGGAAGGGACTGATGCAGCCATTACCCAATATCATGAACAACTGAGAACAGCATTCGGCTTTTCAATCTCACTGGGCTGCACAGCACCTGATCTTTTTTCATGGTCACAGTTTCTCACTGTGTAGAGAAATAGCACACACAGCACTTTTAAAGTCAATTCCACCTTAGTTTATGAGTAAACGCAGATACATATAAACTTTTACAACAACCTCCTAAACTTGCTTTTTCTTGAAGGAAATTTTGTTTGTATAACCATATACAAAATAATCTCTTCAAAGTGTACTGCATTTTTTCCCACACCCTCACAAAGAAAAGCACACTTCCTATTAAAGATCCTAAGTTCTGTATGGCAATATCATGAATGCTTTACTGCAAGGCCTAGTCAATGGGATGGCACAAGAAATAAACAATTCTATCACATAAAAAAAGCAGTATCTAAATACCAAAAAAACCACTTCTTTCACAAGCATCAGTTTTCTAAGAGTAGTATATAATGCAAATGGGTTCATTTCAGCATTTTAATATAATGCAGTAATTTGAGACAAGTTTAACACTTCAGAATATCTAAATCTTTGTTTCATTTTTCTCTTTGGGATTTACAACAAGCACAAAAAATTAAGACTGGTCTGGTGACATGATATGTTAGACAGCAAACGTTTTTTAGTCAGAGTTTTGGTAACTTTTCTGAACTAGTTTATACTTTGCCGAAAACATCACAGCAACAACACTCAGGTGCTATCTGCAAATGGGTAATGTGAAAGTGTTTAACATGATTCTTTAGAAATAACACACTAGGTAGGTGGATCCAACACCAGGCTCCATTTCCCCACAACTCTTTCATCTGTAATTGGTAGTGTGTTAGACTGAAGGGCTGCACATACCGGTAACTAAAAAAGGAACAGGTTATGGGAATGCGTCAGTTCCGCTGGAGGATGCACAAAGGTAGTTGGATTTAGACACATTTTCTTTTCATGCCAGGGAAAGATCTTATTCAAAAAACAAAACCATGTCTCACTTCCTGATCCTGCTGCTGGGCAGGGTATCCTGCTAAAGGGTGGAGCAGTAAATTGTTCAAGAAAAACTGGCTGGCAGCCAGTGGCAATTTCATGTGTTATGGATCAAGCTTCTATTCTAATATGATTCATCGCCTTCAACAGCCACTGATGATGGGTATATGTGACATGTGCCACAAGATATATTTTCTACTTCAGTAAAATTTGCCTCCAGAATATTTTGTGTTGAGCCTAGGCTTATCTAGAGGCAATAGGAGGTTCTGACAGAAGCCCACAGCTGTATCAAGGGCAGTTATGGAGTTAACATCTTTCCTTAGTAACAAATATTGTAACATGGGAAAACAAACTGCAACTGGAAATTGAGGCTTGGGAGATTCAGGCTATTTGGGGGATATTTGGATATTTGGGGGAAAATACCTCCAGCAAGAAGTCAACCTGGAGAACTTAGAATAGGTTAAATTGTCATTCTTGTAGGTTTTCAGAATGCTGCTAGACAAAAGTCCAGCTGGCCCAGTGGTTGTTCTGCCTTGAGAGGAATAGTGGATTACAGGTTCTTTCCAGCCAATATCCCTGAGTCCACAATTTTGCATATCCTCAGTCAGTGTTTCTGATTAGTTTGAGTCTCCAACCAGAATTAGAAAGTCATTCCTGTCTTGAACTATGTCAAAAATACAGTGATGCTTAAACACCTGCAAGTACTTTGAGTCACTACAGTGTACATCACAACATACTATAAATATAAAAGAAATAGATCTTAATATATTTATATAAATATATAAAACAAATAAATACAAAATCAGGGCCTCAGGTGATAATTTGCAAAGTTTCCAAAATCCTGAACCAGATTAATCAAAAAAAATGAGGTGCTGAAATAAAGATGACCTGCAACACTTTGTTCACCTGAAATAATGGAAAAAGACAGAAGCTTCTACAAGCATCAGCCTGAATCTGTGAAATTAATTTCCTTCACACAACCTTGGAGACAACCTTGTTACCTTTTACTCCAGATTACAAGTTGGATTCTCTTCAGCTTCCCTAGGACATACATGTAATTTGAAGAAGAAAAATCACCCTCAAACTGAAGTTTTCCCTTACACATTTTTCACACTGATGAGAAAGCACAAGAACAGAAAAGAAGTGTATCACTTGTACACAGAAGAAGGCACTGTGAAATTATAGTAATGAACACAATATTAACATAGGTTTAGTACAGATTTAACACTGGTTCTTATTTTATTTAAAATTTAAATTATCTCCTCTTTTTTTATTAAGCATTTACTTACTTTCCAAGGCAGGATGAGGAGATGGGGTAGGAACACCCCAGTACTGTATCTCTTGTTTTGTATTTATGTACTATGCAACTTCATATTCTTTTAAACCCAGTAATCTTATAACTATGTGCCATTGAATGTTCTTTCTACTGCTAAATGGACTTTCTTCAAATGCATAAAGACAGACAGGCACTATACTGTTCTGACTGAAGTCAACAGGAGTTGTCAGTGGATTTAATTTGAAGTCGGATTAGGACTTCTGTGAAAAGCTTACATATAGAGAACCACATACTGTAAAAATGTAATCCTTTAGGGAAAAAAAAGTAATTTATAAACCCCTTCCTGTGAAGAAAAAAAATGCACACTATAGACTTGGGTAATCATTTAACAAGCTCAACAGCTGAAAGTAAATAATTCTTGGGCAAAGTTTCTAGGATGAAAGGTTTGACCTGCGCTTGAATCTAAAAGCAGCAAGCTGATTGACCTTATGATACTGTGGTTTTATTTCAGGAGTTGCCTTCCCTCCCCCCTCTCAAGCTTTCTTCTGAATTGCATGAATATTTCATGACTAACTGTGCACACCGTGGCAGACAAAGAGCTAATAGATTAGTAATTTGACCTGCTATTTATTTGAGGTGCCCCAAACATGTAACGAGAGAGATTCTGATTTTTCTTTAGAACAATCATGAAATGGAAAATGGTTGGTTCTAGAAACTTTATCTTTAGCTGAGATAATTGCAGCGGGTAGAAGAAGCAAAGGGTATGATAAAAATTCACATCTGGTAATGAAAGGAAATCAGTAAGTGATACAGTCAGACATGATATAACACTCAATCACTGCAGTAAAACACTGAACTTCACTGTCACCTGGAAACCTTGTTTACACTGCTTCTGCTAAACTTCAGCAAAGGATTAAAAACCCCCAAACAAACAAAAAACCCGCAACACAAACACTGAAAGGATGAGTGCTGTCACATTTATACTGTGGAAGTGTAAGAGAGCTCTTCAGTTTCAATTTTCTTTTCCAGATTATGAATGCCAGTTAAGATTGATGCGGAAATCTCTTAAATTACATTAAAAAGTTGCCTGCAAAGCAATTCTTGGAAATCATGTCTAAAGATCAAATTATGATTGAGGGATCTTGCTAGTGAAAAGCATGAAGCTTTTAGACAAAGCAAAGTATTTTAGATAACTAACTGAGGATGAAATGGAAACTTCATTCACTCTTTTCTTTCCTGTCCTCAGAAAAAGAACCACTAAAGGAGACAAGTGAAGAAGTATACTGGTATGGAAGGAAAACATTTAACTATGAAGCCATTTTTATACATTAAAAAATACAGAAATTCATACAAGTACTCTGAAGCAGAAGAGAGCATTTAAGTGAGCCAAAAATTATTTTTAAAAAACGAGCACCCAGCCAAAAGCAAAGAGTGTTTTACCCCTTTATGTAGCTGGCATCCAAGTATAAAAATTCCTTCACAAGTTCAGATGTCTAAAAACTGCCAAAGAGAGCTAGAAAATGCTGCACTGCAACACTTAGAGACATACCTATGCAGGGCTGCATACAGGGTTGATGAAGGGTTTATCAGGCAATTTCTAGCTTTAGGTGCCTAATTTCTGCTCAAAGTGACAGGCTCTGCACTTCAGCCTGTTAGTCTTCTTGACTGCTGCATGCTCTGATTGTTATGTTGTACCATTTCATTTGAGATAGAGATGTCAGGCACTCACACTCAAAATGCATGCAACTGTTGAACAAGGGAGCATGAAGACTGATGTTATGAATTTGGTGAATCTTGCCCACACCTGCTTTCATGGAATTCATACAGTTTATTTTCTGACATTACTGAGGAAAAAAAAAGTACTGTCTGTCAGCTTCAAATAGTCCTTCCACAAAACCAGTGATCAGTCCCTGATCTAGAAGTCATTTACAGATGGCGGACTCCTCCTCATCATCACTTCTGTACATACTGGGTTTCTTTTGCAAAGGGATATTTGCGTATTTGCTAAATAAACTTTTGGTAAGTTGTGCAATAAAAGCCTTTTCATTATCATCCAAAACTATGGAAGTAATCTCTGAAGTGTATTTAATTTTAAAGTGAAAGCACAGCTTCCCAGATAAACAGGTTGAAGAGCAGGTATGAAACCTGCTGTGAAAGTAAACTGCATTACTTACTTTGCTCTCAAGCACTTCTTTTAGCCTACACAAGAAAGTAGCTGAGGGTAGTCGGAAGTAGCCATGGTAAGTAACAATTCTGACAGTTTGGCAGGTATTTAATTTGTAGCTAAACAAAGAAAACAAAAAAAGGCAGCTACAGCTCAAATCTCAAACCACTTTGGTTACTACAGTAGAGAACTGAGGCCAAGCAGTGCAGAAGGAAGCATGCAGTCCTGAAACTTCCTTCAAGTGTGTATGGAAGAGAAATGGTAAAAGTCAGAGAGAGGAGGTGTCAGGTTTGTGCTGACTTTACCTGGGAATTAACAGATTTGTTTTCTGTCTCTTATTTCCTGAACATGGTCATTTCATTTCACTTCTTTTGTTCTGTAAAGCTGAACTCTTATACCATTTCTAGTGCATTTTAAAGGCACAGCAGAGTGAAAGCTGGAAGGAAGGAAGCCAAGGAAAGAAAGAAGTCAGACTGACGAACTCAGCAGATTTTAAGATGGGGGAAGGTAAAGTTATTTATTCCTGTAATACTGGCGTGATCCTCTGGCTGGCTGGAGCACAAGCAGCCAGCTCACAAGCACTAACATGCTGGATGCCTCACTAAACCACATGAAATTACAATGTTGCTATGATTCATTAATATCTCCAAACACAATACAAACCAGCCAGAGAGAGTAATAATAATTAAAAAAAAAAAAAAAAAAGAAAACTCTCATTCTCAACCTGACAAAAAAACAATTCAC
>VYZS01013288.1:0-50304 GCA_013400695.1 Neodrepanis coruscans | reverse complement strand
TACTTCAGTTCTTTGTCAATCCTGTCTTAACTGAGTTTTTAGAGGATATGCGTGACAAAGTACTTTGGAGACATTACTGTCTACTCTTTTTACAGAAGGTTTGGCAAGTTGGTGTCTCCAGCTTAAAGGGCTGTTTTACTTTCTGTGGTGGTGATTTATCACCCTTCCTTGTTGCTTCTTCCACTGCATTTAGTAATGAAAATTTAGTTTTGCCAGTGTGCAGGGTAGATATTGACTCAAAGGATTAGGATCAGACTCACAGGATAATTAATTTAAATTCTTAAATTATTTAAATATATAGTGTAAGGATAGTTGCTATCCAGTTCTGAGAACTTCTCTGTTTCATCAGGAAACCTGGCAGCTGTAACTGCCACTCAGGTCTTAAAACAGGATAAAATTTTTTTAGCAAAGCCTTAAGGAGGAAAACCCATTTAAGCATGGTGCATGTATCTTCACTTTGCCATGCTATCGTTAGTACAGTAGTGTTTGTTGATGTCCATAACTTTAACCTGTCAATAAGTAAATAAAATAGAATAACAATATCCATAAAATATGAGTAATTCATTATTTAAAATATATCCATTTATAAAAAAGGGAATATTTATGCTCAAGATTTCAGAAGCAACCAAGAGTTAACATCTGGGTTTTTCCCAAGGGAAATGCCAAAACTGGACACACACGTTGAGCCCCTGTGGCAAATGGTTCACATACTGTGTAGCAGTAATGGCTAAAGGTCCTTAATGACTTCTGGGTTTCTTTTTGATTTATTTTGTGACAGTGCGGCTGCATATTTGGTGTGCCATCAACCTGAGGTGAAATAGTAAAAGAAAGCATTTTACCCTGTGACTCCTTTACAATGTTAAGTCCTTTAAAGCCTATCTTCCTGAAACAGAAACTCACCTCGTTCCTCATCTTATAATGAAGTATTCATACTGTTAGAAACAAGAATTTCTCTGAGTCCTTGCATGTACAACCAGTACTCAGAGAAAAGTAGAAACAATGTAATTAACTTTTGCCTTCAGCTTTTTATTAATATATTTTTAAAGCTTTAAAATTTATGCTTCTGGTAAATAGTTAGAGAAGAAATAGGTAAGTCAAATTTGAAGTAAGTTCTTGCTTTCAGTAAGACTGTTGAATTGTTGATTGCTAACGGGACTTAGGGAGAAACTGTGAAAAAAGGGGAAAAATGCGTCAACAGTTGCTGGTATTGCACTTGTCTGTCCTCTCCATGAGAGGTGGCATGCATTTATAAAAGAACTGGGTGGTCTGCTGTCAAGTGCAGTTCCATCTTACTCACCAGTGGACATCTTTTATGATATATGTCATAATGTAATGTGTATGTCAGAATGTCGTAAACAACGACATTGTTATTCGAACACTGGTCTATCTAGCTCAGTATTTTGCCTGGTACCAGATGTGTTTCAAAAATAAAAAAATTGCAGTTATTTAATATTCTGAGTATATAGAAAGTTTCTTTTTTGTCTGCTTGGGTGAAAAGCAGTTTTGTACCTTGAAGGAAGAACGAGGACACATATTCTACCAAAGCTCTCAGTATTTTCCTTATAAGTACAAATGCATGATCATTTAGGGGATCCAGGAAAGATGTTGACATAAAGGAACATTGTGAAAGAAGCTGGCCATGGGCTAATCGTGCTTTGCCTGGGGAAAGGGTTCCTCATCTGCCTTTCAGTATTAAGGAATACTCTTTTCTCTTGTATTAGGAAAGAGGACAACAGAAACATGAGGAATCATTTTAGATGTTATGTAGGAGAGAAACATGAATGATAATCAGTGGAAAACATCAGAATGGCTCATAATCAACACTGAAGCCCTGCTGCTGCAAACCCCAGGCTCAAGCGTGTGCTCATGTGCATTTTCATGAAGCATCATCATATCCAAAAGGAAAACAAAGATATTTTGTGGGTGAGGGTGGAAAGCAGAAGGGACAGATGTGCCGTTGGCAACAACACATAAGGCATGGGGGCTGAATGATTTGCATTCTGGGCCTAGCATGGTCCTGGCCTTTCTAATTTTCCCAAAAATACTGACTTTTATAGAATAATTCTGAGAAAGATCAAGAACTGTGTGAAACAGACAGCATGTGGCAAGCATGTCATCACTGAAACCCTGAAGAAATATAGTAATTCAGGCCATAAAACAGGTCAGTGACTTTTAGGACTACACTAATGCTTTTTGCTTGAATCTGAATATCAACATGCCTGCTTTTTTTTTTTTTTTCTGTGCTCTCATCACAATCACTACTACCAAAACGCCTTTAAGAAACTATTTCTGGGCATTGTTCATGTTCAGAACCTGACTATGAACACAACCAGACATTGGATGGGTGGAATACTCTAATGCCTTCCAGTATTCACATGAAAGGTGGGATTTGAATCTAGTGAGAAGTGAGTCAAAACATGGCCAGTTAGCTTGCGTGGCTCTCAGGTGTAATTACTAGTCCTTATAGTGCTGTTATGAGACAGAGCTTTTTTGCAAGACACATACAACAGCAAGGATGATGGAGGCTGTTTCCACAGTTATATCCCATAACTTCTTTGTAATAGGCAGATTGTCAATCCCAGGCCTTTTGTGTGAGTGGCATATTGGTGCTTTACTTCTGGGGCTCAGCCAGGCAGCTTCCACAGCCTCTCAGGTTCCATTGTCCACCTCCAAACCGCTTGACATACACAGAAGCAACTGATCCAGCTTTTGGAATTTCTGTGGGAGGCCACTGAAAAGATGTGTAATAATGAAAAATGATGAGAAGGAATTCCCCTCACAAAATGGTGAGGGGAATGCAGCAAAAAGAGCTAAGGTAGCAATTCTAATTGCTATACAGCCTTGCTTTCAGTATTTCCTTCTTAAGAAAATAAGTATGAGCTGCTTGGATGCATGCAAGAGGCTGCTAAGAGCTTGCAGTGGCCCTGAATCTTGCAGTCAAGAGTGGATGAGATTTGAAAACCAGCAAACATTTCAAATTTAATAGCTGTGATGCTCATTAGATGAATATAGGGAAAAAAGAAAAACCTTGAACAAAATTATTTGATTCCCAATGCATGTAGCATACTTTAATTGTGGGAGGAAAAGAAAGGGGAATAAAACAACCATCAGACAGATCTTGGACAATCTCTAACATCTGAAATGAAGACTGGAAGAGAAATGGTGCCAGAACTGTAAGTCAGTCTCAAACCAAATTTTTTTTTCTGAAATTGCATACTGCCAGCATCCCCAAATTACTAATTATCTTCTCTCTCTCAATATGCTGCTAGTCTGGCTGTGCAGATAAACCCACTATTTACCTGCATCCCCACCAAGCTTTTCTGTGTTATCTTGAGTGTGTGGTTTTTTTGTGGACACTAGGGGGAGGTAAGCAGCTCAAGTGGTATGTCAAGTGCTACTTGAAACTTTTCCAGACCTTATTGATGCTTATTAACTGAGGTAGAGCTTATAAAGATACTGCATCCATGTCACTATGGTGTCCTGAAGAGCCAGTCCATGCCTTCTATCACAGAAGACCCTATAAGCCTCATTAAGTCTGTAATACTCTGTATGCTGTCAAAAATCCCTGTAATGCTTTGCACTGTGAGGAGGAATGGAGAAAACAGTTGAAGATCAGCATTTCTTGCTCTAGTTGTGTTATTCCACTGTTGTCAGTCCAGAAGAGCAATTCATCCAAGCCAATCTTGAGGAAGTTTAGGAGTTTTTCCATGCATCCCTTGCTGACTCAGATTGGAAGAATATCAGGTCAATATGGTAAAAATGGAGATGTTTTCTCTTTTTGTGCTGTCTTGACAAAGTGGCTCTTCTCATCCACACCACATCCAAGGAGGTGTGTGGATGCATGTGAAGACAGTGGCATTACAGGTGGAGCATTGTTTAAGGATGAGTCCAGGAGACTTTGGGGCACAGCACTGTTTTCCAGGCTGCAGAAGCCACCTGTCATAAACACGCAAAATACAGATGGTGCTTACTTGCTATTTAGTTGGGATCAAACTGTGCTAGCACATCTCTCTCTCACATGCACACACATATGCACACATAAACACAAAATGATCTCTGTTGTAGCAGGTCGAGCCCTGTGGTGTCCCTCACCTCTCAGGCCCCTGGATTGCCCGATAGCTGGCTCAGATCTATGATCCCTCCACTAGTAATCTCTCAGACTTTTGGTATCTGTTCCTCAGACTCCTTCTACTCACTGACTGCCTTGTCTTGAAGCTCTCTAGAAGCCATTTGCATGGACTGGAGAGCACTCTCACCCAAGGTAACATTTAGGAACAGATTGTAACAGTGACAGACTGCAGTGGTGTCGTGGGGTGAAACTAAAACTGGTCTTTTTTCCCGGTGGCTGCGCAGGGGGCCGGCAGCCACGTGGGGGGCTGGGAGCGGGAGCCGCGGTGGCAGCGGCCGCTGCGGTGGCACGGCGGCCGCCATTACCGGATATGTACTTCCGGCCCGCGCATCGCTTCCGGCTGGCCCAGCANTGCACTTTATTGCCGGTTTTCTGTGTGTGTGAAATAAACTGTGTTATTTTTCTTTTTGGGTGTGTGTGTGGCTTCTCTCGGACATCTCTTGTCAGTACCGCTACTTTTAGTGGTAAAACCACAACAAGTGGTCAGGCACAGCACTTGGCAGCTTTTAACTGCCCTCCTTTTCTCTCTTTTCTCCTGTTACTGGTCCCCCCCATCTGCATTGATATCTATATCTCTCCTCCCCTTAAATACCTCATAGGAAGTTTTTCACATTCCCACAGTTTCCTCAAATATCCCATAGTAAGTTTGCTAATGCCCTTGAGACTCATGGTAATCTCATTATCAGTTAGCGAGTTTTGGTGGAAGCTCCTCAGAGCTTTAAGTAGTTCCAGCAATGTCCTACCGATAATGTGAGAGCTCTGGTCTTCGGTATAATCTCAATTTTCTTCTGCTCTTTTTGAGTCTGTGCCTGGGTTTTTAATCTATTACTTCTCTTCCTGTCTCTTGTCCCAGTCTTTTATGCTTAACAGCCCTGAACTCAATATCCTCACAAAGTAAATAGCCTCTCAGTCCTCATAAGAGTATTTTGCAGTCTTCTCTTTTTCAGAGAATCTTCTGGAGTTGGGGTGGGACAGGAAATGCCTGTGCTTAATTTTGCTCTGGTGTGAATTTTGGACCACAAATATGTATTGTCTCTGTCAAATAAATTTAAATATCAAAAAATCAAGTTAATGGAGGGAAAGAAAACTAAATATAAGTTTTATATTAAGGCTCATTAAATTACAAATCATTGAATGACTTGAAATAAGATTAAAATGTGTGTTCTCTAGTCTATTTTTAAGCTGTTCTACTATTATGCTTTTTTATTATATAAGTTAAGCTAGTCATTTATAAAATCATCTAAATGCACCTTTTTCACCTTCTGTTCTCAGATTTGGCAGTGAAAAATTGTTCTGATTGCGGTTTCTTGAAGTATAATTACTTTGTCAAAGGAAAATATAATTAGAACTGATATTTAAAATGCATTATAATTGTACTTCAGCCATTTGATAGTTTTCTCACGTACTAGTTGTTTTATTAATTTAACAACAGCTAACGATACTGAAGTTGGAGAGTCATCTGACAATTTCTCTTTCCCATTTTAAAGAAAACATAATTTATTCTAGCCTTCCATCTACTTGCAGAAAGAAGATGTGGACACCCACTTTCTGTGAGCAGCTTCATTGACTTCACAACAAATTGTTCATAGTAGGACTTCTGCTGATATTCTGACTGGATTAGGTTCTTTTTGAATGAGTTGAAATTCATATTTGATCACTCTAAGATTTTAGAGAAGAGAAGTCTGATATGAACAACCAGATGGGGGCCAGGAGCTGAGTTTTAGTTTCAGCTTTGTCACTCAAGCAAATTCATGCTTTTCAGCTTTACCTTCTTGTAACACAAGGTTGTTAGATGCTCACCAGCTTCTCTGGGTGGTGACAAAAACGCAGCAGATGGTAGCTTGGAAGCTGAAAATAGCTATTCTTATACTAGTTATTTTCTTTATTTGGAATGGACTCTTGATAATTCAAAATAAGGACTTCCCATGACTCATCTCTGACATGTCAAAATGGTCCAAGCAGCACTTTCCTTTCTTTGCTAATAATTGGCAACATCTATCATTCATCACTGGTTCACGCAGATTTATTAAACCTTCCTCATTTGGTGAGGAGCTGCCTTCCCACATGAAGTCAGTGATGTGTCCTTTGGAGTGACAGCAGCCTTGGGGCAAGAAGGTAGTGGGCACTATGCTGCAACTGCAGCCATGGTACTGGACTTGTGGATGTCCTGATCTAGGAAATTCAGACTTTTAGATCTCCAGATGCCTGCACTGTGACAAGAGGCGTGTCAGATGTGAGGAATGACTGTCCCACACCGGATGAATTGTACTAAGCTCTTGGTGGTGGGGCACCAGGCCATTTGGCTCCTGCTCCATGCTGTCCTAGGCAATAACCAAGGTGATGGAGGACCAGAAGCAGTACCCATTTCCGAATCCAAGCTGACTCTACTCAGAAGCAGAAAACACATATTTACCTCAGCAATGAAAGCAGCATACAACACATAGCTGCTGCATTAGCAGTTATGAGTAGAACCAAAACAGGCTTTGTGAGGGAACAGAGAATAAGTTCCCAAAGCAGTGGTGGTGGGTGGTGAGGGTGGATGCATGTTTCTGTCTCCCTGTGGAGGTGGATATTGAACAATGCAAGGATCATGTTCAGTGCAGCATGAAGTGTCCCTTGGATGCTGTTTTTGTAGAAATATTGAAAGAAGAGTCCCTCACGAGGGAGCTTGCAGCAAAGATGGATGTTTGTGTGTATTTAGGTGTGTCAACAAAAGAAAGGGATTGGCAGAGAGTGTTGCCTTGTGCATGGGACTAGTATCAGTTAGTCTTTTTACCCTGAAGAGAGAGAAAATACTTAATCCCTCAACTTTTCTTGAAGCTCTCTTGAAAACTCCTGTGGAGTGTACATAATTCAGTGGCAGAAGCCTTCTGAAGCCTTCATTACCCAAGAAGAAACTGTGTTTTCTGGATGCATTCTTCAATTCAGCCCACCAGTAGGAAGCTATAGAGACATTCAAGAGCCCATGCTATAGAGACAGTGTAGAGTCTTCACTAGAGCTGAGACTTAGAAAAATTCTGTAAGAACTGGTGGGACTGAGAAGATTTGTAGGCATGATTATTTATTTGTCTGCTCCTTTTTTTTTTATTTTTTTTTTTTGTATCAGGAGATTCAGGTGTCTTTTTGTATTAACTTTCTTTGGAGAGGAAAAGTTACTAACTCACTCCCTCACAATAGTGAGTTTTTTTGCTACTCTAGTATTTTGCTCTTTGAATTTTTTCAAAAGACTTTTCATGGTCCCCATTAAAGTAGTCTTTGATTTGCTTGAGTCTCAGGGTATTTCAGCCGGTTATCACTCAGTCTAGTTTTTGTTTCAGGCAGTCAAAGAAAATTTAGTAACACTACAAAATGTATTTACTATTTTGTTGATAAAGAGGTCTGGTCACATAGCCTCTTCGCCTTGAACAATATTAAATGTCAGTGGAAAACCACTCACCTGAACACAAGATTCAGGAAAAAACATCCCCATAAGCAGAAGGAGAGCAGAGGATGTGACCTTAACGTGCTGAAGTATGAGGGCCAGCAAATTAATAATTCTGATGTATCCATGGAAAAAACTCCCCCTCACCTGAGAACCCTTATCATAAATGTCAGGTGATGTTCTGCATCTTCCTGTCAGCTCAAACTACCTACTGATCCTTAGGGAATTTTAAAAGGGGATTGCGGCCCAAGAAGTTTATGATGTTTTCCCACAAAGATTGGGGTTGCGGTTATTTCATCCCTCTAAATTTTATTGCTTTTTCCTTCATTTTTAAATTTTTTTTTTCCTCTTTCTTTACCACTTTTGCTGTCATCAGATTCTTCCTTCCCATTTATGTGCCACATTTCCATCTTTTCAGATCCCTTCCTTCTGTGTGATGAGCTGTTTGCTTTTAAGTACTAGTAGGTCCCTCAGCAGGACCTCTCAGGTCCGCAAAGCCCACTGGGATCAGACAGTTTCCTCTGATCTCTGATAAAATCTGTCACTCCTCTTTTATCAAACAAGAAGAAAGGAGGCAGAGAGGAGTCTCATGGGCTCATGGGCTGATGTGTTCCTCTGGTCTCTAAACAGTCATTCCTATTTGGAAAAACAGTTCCTCAGTATTCATGTTGCCACCTCTCTGTTCCTGTATCTCTCATAGCTGTTGCTTTAACTAGTGTTGCTGTGCTTTTTTACTGAACGGGAGAGATTACAAGATCAGGTTCTAGTAAGTTTCAAGAAATGAGTTTTCAGTTAGAACAGATTGCTCCATTAATAACTAGGGAAAAGTAAAACACCTAAGAACCATAACTTTGATGGTTGTTCTGGCGTTTCATAACACTCAAAGTATAGGGACAGAGGTGCTGTGGACAGGTGAGAACAAAATATAGGAGACAGAAGACAAGGTAGGCTGGTGTCAGCACAGCCTTGTGCACGAGTATCACTAGGGCCTCTTTGTGGTCCCATTTCTAAAATTAATTGTTTATTATTAAAAAATAATTAAAATTAAATATTTTTATTTTAATTTATTCTCATTTTGTAGTATAAATACAGTTAATGTCTTAGGTAAAGTTGCAACTAAGAACTTGAAGAGAATCTCTGGATTATTTAAATTTCTTCCTTGAATCTTTGTTAGCTGGTGGGGCCAGAGGGGTATTTCACTCACAGGATGCACGACAAGTCATCATCAAGATGACCATCGTTTTTCTTTTTCTCTTCCCCCTGGTTGATAGTTACCTAACTATACATGGATATAGATTGTACAAAGAAGCATCAGTTCCTGAGCAGTGTACTGTATTGCATAGCTGTCTTTCACACCTAGGGTGTTTGTCTGCCACACATGAGATAACTAGTACAGAATGTTGCATACAGACTATACCAGTCTTTCAGCTGGTATCTTGAATTTCCTGTGAATGTGGGAATAGATCTCATGCATCTGCCAGTAACGTTCTGTGCACAGGTTCAGGTTAGGAATACAGGACTGATAACAAAGAATTATGTTACTCTTTAGTTAAATATAAAATGCAATAAACGTTATTTTTGTAATGATAATGATGAAAATATCTTGAGAGATGCACTGCAGTTATTTTGGTTAAAGCACAGTTTAGGTTTCTTGTTCTTTGGATAACTTACAGTGTGGTAATGATCTCTTCTGATCATAATACACAATTTAAAATTACTATTATATATGAAGATTGCAATGTGGAAAAAATAAACTTTTTTTCAAAGTGATGTTATAAATTTTCACTGCATTGGAATGAGACACAGAAAAGTGTTATTTTATCAGTTTCTTTTCTGTGATATTTGGAATGATTTAAAAATATGCAAAGGCCCAGAGAATTCACAACAGATTCTCTGTGTATCGAGACTTCATTATGGACTTTGGCAAACGTTTTACAGAATAACGATGAGCCAAGTGCAGCCTTTTTACCAAATGTGACTTATGCCAAGTGAATTAATGTTATGCCCTCTCTTTTTCTGTATAACCACCTTTCCTCTTTTTCTTCCTTTAGTTTCTGTATCTTTGCCTTACTTCACACATATTATTTTTCTTCCTTTCTAGCATTAATTTCCCCTTAGCTTACTTTTTCTGAAGCTTAATTCTGCCATGTTATTTCTCTTCAGGATTTCTTCCCTTTGGTCTGGTTTTAGCCCCTTTGTCTTTTGGATGTTGTTATTTTAGCTCGAGTAATACAGAATTTTAGAAAGTGCTTTACTGCAAATGTTCTGCCATTTTTTCCAATTTTGAGTCTGTCTCCAAGCCCCAGACCAGGTGACTGGTCTGTAACTCCCCAGTATTCCCTTTTTCCCTCTCTGAAGATATATGTNTTCAGCCATTATGAATAGTCTCTCTGCTTTGGCCACCAAAACTGTATGAATAAATTGATAGATCTCCAGCTGAAATGTTGTTGAATCACCCACCTATTCAGAAGCAAAGCAGTCTCAGTTCAGCCAGACTCATGTTAGAGCTGTAAGAGAAAAAAAAACCAAAAAGGATGAAGACATAGTTAAGAACAGGTGTCTTCTCAATATCTATACCTCTGATTAATTGGCTTTATGTGAAAGTCTAAATTGTCCATCTTCTACTCCTGAGTAAATTTAAATTAAAAAAAAAATCTCAAAAATAGCTTGAGACTATTTGCTGAGGACAAACATAAATGATTATTTAGAGCTAACATAGCAAAGCAAGAAGGACAGAAACCACTGCGTATTTGAGTTAAGAACGGTGTGGTGGAATAGCTGTTGGAGAAGAAATGATTACTCCTCTGAGGGAGAGCTGAAAATCTCCAGTTTTGGACTTCAGTAACTGTGGTTCTGACTCTCAGCCATGGCAAAGACAGCAACAGCTTTTGCTGAGCTATTGGCCCATGAACCTGTAATTCTGGCTTTTGTTTGCTGTAGACTTTCACTCTGGTCTTTGATGGCATTTATCTAATTATGAATTTCCTGTGTATTGAATAGGGAAAATAACAATTTTTCTCCAGATT
This sequence comes from Neodrepanis coruscans, assembly GCA_013400695.1. Lineage (NCBI taxonomy): Eukaryota > Metazoa > Chordata > Aves > Passeriformes > Philepittidae > Neodrepanis > Neodrepanis coruscans. Next base: position 39,728 of record VYZS01013288.1, on the reverse strand, counting down.
AATTTAAATTCCTGGTGCTTAGACACAGGACTTGTGAAGAGTATTTGAAGACTTTGAATAAAAAGCTAAAATTCCACTTCATGTCAGTCAAGACAGGAATGCTGTAGTGTCTCCTAGGTAACTTTTGTTGCATCACTTGAACTTGGGGAAAAACCTGTATGTAGACAGGCTGCCACTTGGGAATAAAACAAGGTAAGTATAATATTGAGATTTATTCTAATACTTTAATTTTATTTTAAAATATGTCATTAAAAAGATGCATTGAATCTACTTTAATTTCTTGTTCAGTTGGACAATATTATCTATGTGACAGTGGAATGGAATAAGAAAGTGAACCACGAGATTTTTCTGGAAAACTAGTAGAATTTAAGTATTTTCTGGTTGATCTTATAACTGGAAAATAATTTTTATTTGATTTCAATATAGGACTCAAAGTAGATATGAGATTTAATATGAAAGCTCCTTCTCTGTGAATGTGTGTGAATATATACTGTAGATAACTATTTGTGTGGATGGAAAAAAGTTTACCAGACAACAGCAGCACAAAAGCATGTGCTGAGGGGCAATTCTTCCAAGAAGCTGTAAATAATCTCATGAATCTGGAAGATTATATATCTCCCAGAGCTGGCCAACACCACAGGAGGCCATGGCCCACTGATATCGAGTAGGCCTTGGGTAACTTGGGCATGTCTGAGATGGCAGTAACTGCTACCTCCTGGCAGGGACTATAAAGTTATACTATACACGTCAGATGCTACCAGGGACCTTTTGGGCGACTTTCCCAATACTACCTACAAGCTGCTGTTGTTTCAGTGCAGTTGGCTAATTTTGAGTGAACATCTTGTCTTGTTTTAAAGCTATTCATACCACTGCATGATTGTGAGTGAGCACCTATGGAAACTGTGTAAGGGAACCAGGGACTTTACTGTCCAAATAGTCAACTGCTATTAAGAACAGCTTCATAACCGCTCAGTTAACATAAGATTTTCTAAGAAATGCTCAGTTTGACCTTTGTCTTCCTTAGCTCTGCCCACAATCAGAGAAGCAGGAGTTTACTACATATTCACAGTTGTCCTGGTTTTGGCTGGGATAGAGTTAATTTCTTCTCAATGTGTGGTGCTGTGCTATGTCTTGGATTCAGTATGAGAATAATGCTGATAACAGAGTGATGTTTGGGTTGTTGCTGAGTAGTGCTTACACTGAGCCAAGGACTTTCAGTGTTTCATACTCTGCCAGTGAGGAGGGGCTCAAGAAGATGGGAGGGAGCACAGCTGGGACAGGTGACCCAAACTGGCCAAAGGAATATTCCACACCACAGAACATCATGCCCAGTACATAAAGTGGGAGAGTTACCCAGAAGATGGGTTGATCAGGTACAGTGCAGGTACCCCCAAAAGACCGGGCATTGGAAGGACTTAGGAAAATTTATTTTTCAAAGAAGAGAACACTAAACTTAAGAGCACGTATGCTGAGCATGAGAGAATGCAAAACTTTTTCTAGTCTGAGCCTTCTTAACAGCTTGGTTGGTCCTCCCTCATGGCGACTTCAAAGTCATCTGTGAAAAGGCTATCTTTTCAGGGAGCTAACTGCTCTGCAAGGCTGGAGAGGGAGAGAAATCCAAGTTTAAGTCCCTCAGCTACCAAGGGTCTCTTGAACAAAAAGAGAAATCCTTAAATCAGCCTATCTCCTCACCATCTTTTGCGCAAGGTCCACTGAATCCTCCTACATCAGGGTTCAATGATGGCGTCTGGCATCAGTCAGCAGGCAGTGAGCAATTGTATTGTGCATCATTTGTTCTTCTTTGGCTTTTATCTTTATTTTATTATTATTTTTACTCCTTCTCCTCCTATTATAATAGGTTTTTTAAAATTATTAACCTGTTCTTATCTCAATCTACATGTTTTGCTTTTGATTCTCCTCCCCATTCCACTACGGTGTAGGGCAACTTCTTGGTGCTTAGTTGCCAGCTGGGCTTAAACCAGGACAGTCCTTTTTGGTGCCCAATATGGGGCCCAAAGGCTTGAGATAACAACAGCTCTGTATCAGCTACTGAGACGAAATTAGCTCTATCCCAGCCCAAACCAGGACAGCAGTGAAGGAATAGAGTAAAATATTTGATAGTTTATGATAGTGACGTGTTTGAAAACTTATTTGATTATATAGTTGTCAAAATTATACAGAGCTGTTTTCAGGAATGGTTCCTCCAGAGGTTTATTGCTGCATGTCAGGAAAAATCACAGAACTTGGTTACACTGTTAAAAAGGTGTTAAACAGCTAACAAGAATTTTAACAAGGCTTAAGAAGCCTTTATGTTTCAGCTTTACTACATTTTTAGTCAGGCTGCAAACATAGCAAGATAGTTTACAAGAATGAAAGAAAAGTATGTCCACTGTAGCAGTAGGTTCAGTGCAACATGAAATTTTGTAGGGGGAAACAGCTGGTGCTGAGGACCAGCACTTCTATCATGTACGTTGGGACTGACTCTCTGGTCCTGCAGACTGATTACCCATCAGTGGTTGGAGCACATAAAATGAGCTTTCATTTGAGCATTCATCAAATGAAGTTCAGCTTTTCATTTAGGCCTGTATGATGAAATGGAGCTTATGTGCTCTCAGGTCACTCTGAGATCTGAAACAAAACTGGGAAATTGGAAAGGGCAGGAGATTTGATTCAGAAGTGTGCTCTTACTTCAGGCTATCACATTAATGTAGACACACACAATACTAATTAAGAAGCAATGGGTCAAATGGACTGAAGGGACAGGGAACACATAATTGATAATAGCAATTCCTGTTATATTATGTCATGACTTTTGTATTATTATATTTTAATACATTTACTCTATCATTGATCTCTAATATAATATTAACTACATGAAACTGAAGGCAACAGGGAAAGGTCATATTTTGTAAGAATCTCTTGATCTTCACTAAGATTTTCTTTTATTTTTTAGAAATGCATATCTGTACTTTTATAACATCTACTTAAAAAATGAATCATAGTACTTAGACTCCAAAGGTCTGGTAAATAAACAAAATGGTCTTAAATGTCTTCTGATCATCAGTCATATTAAAAGAAGAGGAATAGATGAGTTTGAAAGGAACTAGATGCTTTGGGACTGTAATTTCTATAATTTTTCTGGGTCCTCATAACTTTTCCTCCTCTCTCTTTCTCTCTTTTTCTTTCCCCTGTAGTTTTTTTGAGCCATGAAGTTATTTGGATCTACTGGGAAATTCTCCATAGACTGTATTTACTTTCCAGATGGGGCACAATGCGAAACTGTTATCAGATCAGTTGTTCGTACTTTTCTCCTTTCACTTTTCCGAACTCTAAGGCTGCAGTTTTTGATGCTATTTTCTGTATTATCTTTGTCATGCAGTTGACCAAGCCATGCTTAGTACCAAAGGCATGTGACTCTCCATGTGAGATTTGGGACTGCACATCTGAGCTGGGAGTATTCACTTGGGTAAACTTCAGTGAAGTTATGTAAAAGCAAAAACCTGAAGCTCCTATTTGATAGGAATATTTTAGTCCTTTCAAAGCTTTTAATTTTGTATTTGTATAATGAATTTAAAGGAAGCAACATGTGTTAGGAATGTAATGAATTTAAGGGAAGAAAAGGGACATGTTAAGTGTTAGGGATGTATTTACCAGGAAGACAGCAGCTTTTATGGTTCTCCTGCCTTACCAAGGAGCAGGTAGGATATTCATTTCTGGAGCAGTCCACAGGCACCAGATGTAAGAGCCCACAAAACTGCTTGCATTCAGGGCAGCAGCAGAGAAGATGCAGTGCTGAGTAGCAGTCAGGGACTGCTTCATGGTTGGACCCTTTCAATTTTCTTTCAATATGACCAGAAAGTAGTTTTTGAATTTGTCAGACACTACGGAACTGTAGAAAGTTGTCAGCATTACAGGAGCCTTGTCAAATATGTCCAGATGGGCTCTCATGCCTGTACAATTTGCTTAATTTTCTGCTTTTTTAATTAAAAATAAAATTAGATGTGGTACTTTGATCTGGGCTCATTCTAATATATATAAGTTCATTTCTGTTCTTAGATGCATGGCCAGGTAGTCTGTTGCCTAACAATTACAAGGAATGTCTGTAAATTGGATTCACTCCACTATCTCCAGGGATGACTACAATTGTCAGCTCTCTGTCAGCTAAATGAAAATAATGAAATCTAAGTTACAAACAGCAGGAAAATTGGGTGAGTCATTCTATTTATACATGTAATTACACCTAAAGGTCCAAGTGTCTTGAAATTAAAAGAAGATTGGTTCTGTCAGGTGTTTAACAAGGTTTTCTTGTAAAGGATCTTCTTAGAGAAAGCACTGTAGAAAGCATCCATGTCAGCAAAGTATAAACAGCTTGACACTGTATGCCAAAATTCAAACGAGATAACACTGCAGTGCATATGTGCACATTGCTTCAACAGGCAGGGCAATGTGATCAAGATGGAGAAAGAATGCCAGAAAAAACTGTGTCTTCCTCCAGTTCTGATAATGAGCATTAACCGAAAGTTGACAAAAGGAAGTAGAAAATGCTGAGAACAAGTGGGATCTCCTCTCTACTTTTTTTGAATCTCTCAGAAGGCCTTGGAGTTCTGGAAGCTTAGTATGAGGATGCATTGCATATTAATAATATATAAAGCATAATTAGCACACGTGGTGCTTTGTGGGCTTGTAATTCATGCTTGGCTCCAAATTTCAGCACAGCACTGTGGAGGGATAGGGAAGAGCTACATCATAAATACAAAATAACATATTGATGCATTATTGAACAATTCAGTTCAGCAAGTTTTGTCAGCATAAGTTTTGAAAAAAAAAATGTTTCCATGAGATATTCTTACAAATAAAGTAATGGGATTTCAAGGATAGAAAAATAGCTGCAGGGGGTGAGGTTTTGTTTTCATCAAACAATAATATAATGTTTTTAATTAAAAGTTTATGGGACAAAGATTTTTTGAGTATTGATGTAGAGGCAACATCAAATCAAAAATTTTAAGTGGACCCTTTGTCTTAGTTTCACCTGGTATAGAGTTAATTTTCTTCCTAGTAGATGGTATAATGCTATGTTTTGGATTTAGTATAAGAGTAATGTTGATAAAACACTGACATTTTAGCTGATGCTAATCAGTATTTATACTAAGTTAAGCGCTTTTCAGCTTCTCATGCCCTGCCAGCGAGAAGGGCTAGAGGGGCACAAGAATCTGGGAGGGGACACATCCAGTGTGGTATTATTAATAATTTAATAATACATGTCCAGACATGTCCAGACTATGTCTAAGGAATGTAAACAATTGTGATCTACTGTGGCTCTTAAGACACTGGCTTAGTGACCTCTGCATAATATATGACCACATGACTCTTTCTCCTATTGGTTTTATTAACCAAAACAATCTTTGTACTACAAAACCAGATAATTTTGCAATAGAGACGCCATTTTGTCCCCTGTACAGCCTGTACACAGTCTCTCTTTCTTGGCTCCTCTGGTCACTAGCATCATGCACAAAAAGCCTATATATCTTGTGGGGAGTTGGGTCACAGTGGTCCTATATCCAATTCTTCCAAATTGACCGATTCCTGTTATAAGGGATCACACACAACTGCCTACAATCCAGGACAGCTAACCCAAATTACCCAAAGGGATATGAAAATGAATCGGTCAGCACTCTTATATGGGGGTTTGCAGGAGGTTTACATTAGGAACAATCTCAAGAATGACAGAAAGACACATCTGTCGATCCATGAACAGTAATTAGAGGGATCTTAGTTTCAGAATTAAATCAGGGCCTGCCTTTAGCGTACTTTAAAGCTCACTATCGGATTGCTTCAGGCAAACTGAGCAGCAACACAGGGAGGATCATGATCTTGAAGGTGTACTTCTTTTATTTCTGCCCCTTCGCTTTTTAGGCAGGTAGATATTTGCAGTATTTGACAGCCTGAGCAAAACCAAATTTTACAATTTTGGACAGCAACATTTCACAATTAGAGATGTTGAAAACTTTCTGTCAAAATATTGCCTTGCATTTTTCTCTTCAAGCAACAGCTACAGGAGTCCACTAATACTCTACAAGATAAGTGAAGGTGTTTAACAGACTGCTTGAAGGTGAAAAATTCTTGCTTCAGAAACTCATCATACTTTTACAGAAGTTACAGGCTTATACTGGAATATTACAAACTTGTAAGAAACCTTCAAGATTCAAATAATTTCTTCCACTGCACATCTATGTTAGGATATTCTGTCTAATGCTTAGTACTAAAAGACATTACTTTCAAATCAGTAATCTATATTTAAAGATCCTAGGCTGGCCATTGCACTTTAATGAAAGAAGAGCCTTCATAGGGTTACTTGATCTTATATTAAATTGTTGGTCATGTGGGAATATACTAGATCTCTCTTCATAAATCTCTATTCTCCAGTGAAAGGTGTCCAGTGTGTTGCCACCTTAGCACCAAACATTTCAAAGGTAAAAGACCTGGGAAAACACTTTTACCGCAGTCCAGGTACTAAAAATACAGCTCACTTCTGTGTATAAAATTGCATCAAATGAAAGAGGATCATACCCGTCAGAAAATCTGATGTTGCAGGTCAGCTACCAAAGGTTTTCTGCTCTTTCTCCTATATTGAGACCTAAAAAAATCTTGAGCAGATGTTTAATCTGAGATCCAACTGTTAGACCATATCCTCATCGGTGACACTGCTTTCACTGGAGAGAACTGGGATTTTGGACAAGTGCAGCACTGTATGCTCACTTTCTCCTTGGGGATCTACTCAAACTGAGGTAACTTCCTCTTTGGGATTTGATAGTTTTGATATTTAGTTCTTAAAATCTGGAACTTAATCAGTAACATAAAATTTTAATACTACTCTCAAAGCATTACTGACTGTTTTTAGACTGCTCAGACCCTTGGACTCTGCAAGGTAGAAAAATCTCATGATAACCATATAGTAAAGGAACTGAAGTGGTGACTGGCCAAATACTTCACCTCACTATAAACCAGTTGTTTGCCCATTTTGGAGGTAATATTACCAACTTTCTCCCAGGATGCAATTGGTTCTGGCTACATGCTAGAAAACTTGCTATGTGCAAACATATACACTGACAATCACTGTTTACATTAAATATAATGGAAAATGCTATATTTATCTGGACTTCTTGAGGGTAATAGGCAATTTTGAGGTAATACAACATTGGGCATGAATTGCTTTTCACTCTATATTGAAGGACACTAGGACATAGAGATAACACTAAAGATAGTATCATACTTACTGGAAATATAGAATTTTGAGTGTCCTTGTATGTTTGTATAAATAATAAAATAAGTAAAAATTTATATAAATTCCTGGGCCCTGGCCAGGTCTAAGAGAGGGAGACATAGCCAGATAACAAGTACGTGTCCTTATGTATGAGACAATGCAAAACTAAAATATTCACACAATAAAAACTTCCAGAAGAAAAACAAATTTGAGAAAAGTTATATGGAAGTCTTCATGACAAAGCTTTACTTCATTAGCTAGTGCATTCTTCTGTTCCATGTTCACATACACAGTATCAGGTTTGTGACAATTTTTATACTGTCTCAAGGTATAATACACATTTTCTATTTTTTTCAAAATATACTTTAATCATCACCCAGGTAACAAAATGCTTGCTAGGTTACTCTGTAGTAAAGTCTCAGATACCATTGTGTGGCCTTATTTTTAGTGAAGAAATCAGTTGATTAATTGATAAGTGTTTTCTATTTAATAGTAAGACCTACAAATACTGGAAGATTGAAGAAAAGCAGTATCATTGCAATTTCACATCCACAGGCGTAACATTTCATATTAGCTACATCTTAGTGTATTGTATGGTTTTTTTCACATTGGGTCAAGACATAGGAAGAATTTTAGTAATTTCTGTGCATATAGACATTTTCCCTTGCAGTTTGCGTAGACTCTATAACAACCTATGGCAGACAGTCAAGTGTTCTGAAAGTCAAAATATTGTTTCCTGGGTTTTGTCCTTTCTAAGGCATATGAAGAAATGAGTTTTCAGGTGCTTATCCCATCCATTAAAAAATCCCATGCTTTAGCTGAGTGCTGTTTAAGTGTATTCCTAGCTCAAATAAAGGCAATTGAAAAATTGCCTTTGGCTTCAAAACAGAAAGAATATTAGTCAAAATGTTCCTCAGGAGGATTAATCTCTTGAAGTCCAGATGTATTGGACCAAGGATATAACCCAAAAAGGACTAAAGAAAGGACCTATCACTTCAGCCAGGACAGAGGAACTGCTATGTAGTAGTAGTAGTAGTACAGAAACTGCTGGTAATTAATAATAATGTACTTTAAGAATATGATCCAGAGGAACTTCTGTTTCAAAATTCTGTGCTAGAAACATATTAACAGGATTACTTTGATATGGTTGCTGGCGGTCTGATTTCATACATACTTTCATTTCCCTTTACCTGGTTTTGATTTTCAAAAATGAAGCAAATGTAGCTCTCCACACTTCGTTGATTTGCAAGTTCACAGAAGTCCAGGTAGTAGCTTAGCAGTAGTGATTAGTAGCTTTTGTGAGACACTCCTATGCATGTGCATGTGCACACACACATATATCTCAGGTAAGAGCTGGAGTTCAGCTGTTTATTTTACAGTTAGCAAGCTCCTCTGTATTTTTTAAAGCCTCAGGTCTCATGAGGCTAAGATATCTAGATAATTCTTGTGAAATAATTGTCTTGTTTGGACAAATACATTACATTCACCTACACCTCTTGGTAGTCTTCTCTCTAAACTTGTTGACAAATATATACACCTCTTAAAGTGGACCCCTAGATAGGAACAAAATATGACACAGTATTAAAAAGAAAACTCACGAGAATTCTAAAATTGGTTGTATCCTACCTGGCTTTCTTACTTTTTTAGTCTGTTACTGAGGTTTTATGTAATTTTTTTCCTAGGACTTTTATCCTTTAGAGCAGGTTAGTTATTCCTGTGCTCTGGAAACTCTTAGCTTACACATTTTCAAGTCTATCAGCTCTTTCAAATAAGCAGTGCATGACATCCATCAATGATGACTCTAGGCAATAACTAATAAGAATAAATAGACCTGGGACTTACTGGGTGACAGGCAGTTGGATGATCACTGCTTATGCTTTTGGATATCTATCAGTTCTTGGCAGATTTAATTTCCTGGACTTGTAAGTTGTGACATACAGCAATCAAATTAATTTTTGGTTTAGTGTTTCTGAAGTTTCTATGTTATTTTCTGATTCTCAATATTTTCATGTAGGCTAAAACTGCTGAAAAATAATGAAAGATTTTTTATTTATGTATCCAGTTAATGGTTAATTTAATATGCATATCCATTTTTCTTGTATGTATGTGTAAATCTGGACATTAAAAAGCATGTGTGGCACATCTGTGATGGTCTTGATGAGCAGACTTTCCAGGGATAGCCAAATTTGATGAGTCTTGGGACATAAGGGTTTTCTTCTCTCACAGCTGTTAGGTTATACAGTCAAGGCTGAGGATGCACACACACACATACACACAAAAAGAAATATATGGCCTGCCACACAAATCAGCGTAACAAGAGGGAGACATGTCCTTATGAGTACCCACATGACCCACATGACCCCACACAGTGTGGATAGCTCTATCCTGCTCTTTCTGTCTGGTAGAGGAGGACTGAAGTCTGCTAAATGCATATACACACATGCAGACAGACAGATGCACAGACACATGACACGTAGGTCTGTCCAGTAGCAATTTGTAGACATTTGGTCTGGGCAAGTGCTGATATCTTGATTCCTTGGTCCCTCCTGGGTGCTGGCCCTGAACCTCTGCATCCTCAAGGTTTATGGTCCCTCACCACTTGCTGGCACTCAGATCTCTCATCCTACCCATCGGCTACTCTGACTCAAAAAATCACTGGTATTTGAAACACATGCACACAAAAAGCAGGGTGTGCATACATATAGAAGATAGAAATAGGATTAAATAAGGAAATAGACTGCTGTTAGCAAGGACAGGGCTCAGTCAGGCAAGTGAATGGACCAGTAGCCTGTTTACATGGTTGTCCAATTTTATGCTCTTTGTCCACTTTTGTTCCTGCCTCATTAACACAGATCCTTCCCTTTCCCCACTTTTAGTCCTTCCTCTAAACACCCCATAGGAAGTCTTGTGCATTTCCACAATCCCATAATAAGTTTTATGTAATCCCCAAATTCTCTTCTCCCATACCCCACAATATAATCTTCATCCCTGTGGGCAGCCACCCCTTAGCTTCCATGGCATTATTAGGGAGAAAGATATTCTCCTTCACCCATCTCAGAGGATTTCACTCCATGGACAGTGGGCCTTCACAGATGACTTTAGAGTACCTAATTTGAAGTGCTCTGTTTTCACCTATTAGGCTACTGAGGTGTCTTCACCTATTGCCTGATTCTTACTGGAATTTGAGTTTATTTTGATTAGTGCATAATCAGATCACTTACCAAAACTTAAGAATCAGACATGTGTGTGTACTTAGTTGTGGCTATCATCTCACTTATTGTGCACTAAGTTGTGGCTAGAAATATTCCACAATGATTGTATTAGGCTGCAGTGCATAAGCCATATCTCTTTTATAAACAGTCTTGCTCTTCTAGCCCCAATCATCACCAGCCTAAAACCTTCCCTATGATTAAGAAGGTTTATATTACAACATGTGACGTTCAGGTAAAACATTTTCAGAAAGTTTTACCAGAGTAAGAAAGGCGGACCAACAGAACAGCATTTCCCATGGATGCTGTGGTGTCTCTCTCAAGGAAAACTTCAAGAAGAGGCTCAACACATGTATGCTGGGAAACACCAGATCCCACAGGATAGTCCAGGAACTGACAAATGACATCCTGAGGTCCTTCACAGCCCGAGGACAAGTCTACTTGTCTCACTCCATATAGATAAGAATTTGTTGTGACTCATGGTTTGAAAGTCTAGACACAGTCCAGCTAAGAAATCTGAGCCATTTTCAAAAACAAACAGAAGCATATACCATGTAGAGGACTATGGGCATTGCAAACATGCTTTAAAACTGAAGATATCTTCACCAGATATATTGCCAATAGCCAAGTGATCGTCATTATCCAGGATTTGAGTACTCTGTGTGACTGTGATCTGTTATTCAAAAGGTATGACTACACTTCTTGGAATATAGTCTTATCTTTAGCTGAAAATCTTTATATATATATCTTTTGATTGATATTTCACATTTCAGGCTTCATATATCAGAACTGCAGACTGTCAGATAGTGTAAGGCTATAAAAACTCACTTTTCATCAGATCAGGAGACTAGGAAATCTGGAAGTCAAAAGGTATTAAGAAACAAACAAAATTAGAAACAAACAAAACCCCAGACCCCACAGCTTTTTCAAAGCTCATCCAAAATGCTCAGCTAGAGGTCGGCTTGAACAATCCCACTGAAATATTTCAGTTCGTGTTTCCATAAAAAACAAAGTTGAATTATTTTAAACAAAATAATGCACTGAAAAGTTTCTATATCTTATATAGTTTATTTTGTTTTGATACTGTCATAGGGTTAAAAAACCGAAAATAAAAACGGTCTTTGTTCCTTCTGCCGCGCGGCGGCTTCGCCCTGCGCTGGAGGCAGGGCGGGGGGTGGACGACCCTTTCCCCCCCACCGCACGAACCGGGGGCCGCCTGCCACTGGCTCCTCCGTGCCCTCCAGCCATGGCGGCAGCGCTGGTGCCAGCTCCTTGTGCGCGACGCTGTGGGAGGGGCCGGCCGCCGGGGTTGCCCGGCTGCTGCTGCGGTTCCGGCCGCGCATCCACTTACCGGGGGCGAGGAGGGCTGGAGTGCGGGGCGATGCGTAGAGGAGCCGCTGGGCGCCAGTTCTTGNGGGTCAGAGATTCCGCTGCAGCTACTTGGTGTGGTAATTTCTGGGAGGGGGAGCCGTTCTTTCGATCACATTTTTTCGTGATTAGGGTTTTCTTTCTTTCCTTTTCTTCTTTGTTTCTTGGAGGAGTCGGGTGGACTTCCTTTTTCTCGGAATTGCATTCTTCCTTGTGGATTTCGGGGAGGCGGATTTTCTTTCCTCGGGGAGGGTGTTGTTTCTTCCCTTTCGTTTTTTTTTCCTTTGTGTTTTTTTTTTCTTTCTTCCCCGGGGCAAGTTGTCTGGCTATTACCGGCAGCTACTGCCCAGGGCCCAAAGACCACATTTTTTTCAGCAGCACTAAATCCCTCCCTGGGCTATCGGGAAGGGGAGGGAGGAGGGCGTGCGCGGTTTCTAATTTTTCTTGAGTGTTTCTCCTTCAGTCAAAGCCGGGCGGAAGCTCGCACTGCTAAGGGGGTCCTCAGACCGGCCACGTGCTTCTTCTAATTACCCCGGCGTCTCTCTGGGGGGCCCAGAGAGAGACCAGCACTATTTCCAGAGCGTCCTCATCCCAAAACGGGCCCTGGGAAACTTAATTTGTTTGTTGCACTTTATTTGTTGGGTTTTGTGTGTGCGCGAAAATAAACTGTGATATTTGTGTGTTCTCTTCATTTTGGGGGTGTCTGTGGCTTCTCTCGGAATCTCTTGTCCAAAATCGCTAAATTTGTGGTAAAACCACGGCAGATACATATATACTTTCTCTGTTAGTCAAAAATAGTAGATGGTAACTCTAAGGGAGCAATTAAAACAATTGGTGATCTCATTTTCAGTCTATTTAAATGAAGAACAGCAACTATACAGAGTAGATAAAAACTGTTTCCCCATTTATTATACAGCTTTACAGGACGGGAGTCACAACTCACTGACTGAACTTGGTCTAACTATCTGGGCACATATAAGCATATTTGAGCTCGTATAAAGGTTTCTTGGACTTTTCCTTATGCTTGTACATGATCCTACCTGGCAAGCATATAAGATGATCCTGAGTCATATATCTTGATTTAAGAAGGATAAGAGTAAGACTAAAGCTTTGAATAAAATCAAGTTAAATACTGTATGAGATTAATCAGTTTCAAGGTAACCTCTAATTTCCAGTGTTTGATGTCAACTGTTTGGAACTTGTGTGCTGCAGTGCTCAGTTGCCATGGATCTCCCTGGGCCAGTAGAAGCCAGTGTGACTAAGATAATTTTGAAGGATTTAGGCTGATATAGAGCCCACCTATTATAAACACAAGTTTATTTGTGTGTGTGTGTATGTGTGTGTGTGTGTGTGTGTGTGTATGTGTGTTTGTCAGGCTGTTGCTGACAAGCTAGTCACATTTCTCATCATCTCTGCATCTTTATTATGTGTGGATAGTTGTGCCAGTGAAATAAGTGAATTGAATTTAACTTCAAATTCACCTCGCTAATCAGAATGTGACCTGCAGTGTACAATAGGTATACTGAAAAATTACACTATCATATATTTCATTTTCTCAGCATTTGGGTACTGTTTCAGTAATCCTCCTATAAATGATACAATAGCCCTAGAAAGGCATGTAGCAAATCAGTTCTGACACAGTGAAAACAGTCTTAATAGAAACTTTACAGTTCCTCCTCTGTGTTCAAATTGGGCAGTGGATTAGGCCTTCTTGGTGCCACAAACTGGCTGAACAAACTACAGCTGCTATAAACCAGGATCCAGAAGTATGTGTTAGATGCAGGGCTGGCAGCAGGTGATGCCATGAAAATGGGGAAGAACCATCCTTCCTCTTTCCCCAGGAATCAGGGGCTGCTGCAGCCCACCCTAGGAACATTACTTCCAGTTCTCACTGCCTGAATTTACTGTGTGGTCTCTGATAGACAGAGCATTTCTTAATGGGTGTACCTGTGGCCTTAAGAACTGAAAGGAACTTAAATTCAAAGCAGTTCATATTTTTTTTAAGCACTCACCATTACGTTTTTTTTTTTTTCTGTATTTAAGAAAGAAACTGTATCCAAGGAGAATGCATTATTACTGTTATTATTTACAGTTAGTATAATCACTTTAAGTAGAACTGATGCATCCAGAGGAAGATTTCTCTAATAACAGCTCAGCCCTTCCTGCAGTCATCCTTGTCTCTGATGGGTTATGAGGCTATTTGACACAACTAGATGACTCCAGTAAGTGTACTCTGGTGGCACTAAGTGCTGTCAGTGAAGAGCCCCCATAGTTTTTGCGCTATAACTAGACAAAATTAGCAGTCCTTACTCCCAAAAGCTTTCACAATATAGTGCCAGTCTTTAATGTATGCACTGTAAATGCATTGACTGCGCAGGGTCAAAGTAAAACCACTTCATGTATCAAAGTAAAACCACTTTATGCATCAAAGTAACCCCACAGATAATATTTCCTTTGGTCTTTTAAAGTCTACCAGAAGAAAGAGATTCCTTTTTTAACAAGCTGAAATGGGGGAAAAGTTAGAAAAGTTAAAGGACAAATACCTAATTTGAAGGCATAGAAAATGAAAGGGAAAAATATTACTAGGAATTCTTGGGTTTGATTTTGTAAGGTTCACTTAAGAAAAAATGAAATGTTTCATAATTAGACTGAAAGTGTCATCATGTTCTTGGTTTTATATCTAGGCATGAAAGGGAAAAACACTTTAAACTTATTTCTGAATCATATTTCTGAGTCAATAGGTTATTCTTCCCTTAGGTCAGGGAAACATTATGTGTCTTAGAAGAAAAAAACTTATGACACTCCTGTTGTGTTGTGAAGTGACTGCTTTGATAAAGTGGATGAAGAGAGAGCACTTGCCCCTTTCATCAGTAGTATCAACAGGTCTTGCTGTTCCTCTGTCAAGCCCCTCTATGTAATTCTGTGAGAGAGCTCACAAAACCTAACCAAAGGGTTACATCTCTATTTGATATGGTCATGAGCCAAGTCCCGTCCTGAATATATATTAGATGTATGACAATGTACCATAGTAACCATTCCTCTCTGCAGCTCAACTATTCACGCTAGACTGGGGTAGGCAGCCCAAGAGGGTGCTTGTGATGCAAAATAAGGAGAGTTGACGGCATGAGAGAGGGAAAAAGAGCATAGAATACACAGATTTGTCACATTTTTTTTATTTTGTTTAAAAGAAATAATGAAAAAGGTTTAAAACTTTCTGTTGGTGCTAATTTTTTATTTTTGTTCCATTTCCTTTTTTGCCCTGTCCTGTTGAAGAAAAGGGAGGGTTTGCAAGAGTGCCACAGCTGTCTGCTACAGAAGCTAGATGAAATACTGTAATGGTTTGGCTTAAAACCACAGGGGAAGACAAAGGGAAAAATAACTCTTTCTCCTATGCCTACATTTTGGGTGGGAGGAGTAGCCAGGTTACCAAGGTTACCTCCTGCCTGGGTCTTTTTCCCATCAGCCCGGGAGACCCAGAAGGAATGCTGGGAAGGGGGGCTGGACTATATCTACGTCGGAGAGCACGCTCTCTCTCTCTCTTTTCCCCGGGAACTCTAAACTGAAGGCATCTCTTCTCAACATGGCTTTTTGAGGACCTTCCCTTCCCCGCCGGACTTTCTGCTGCCTGCTGTCTCTTCCTCCACNGTCCAGAACCAGGACAAATACTCTCAGTTAAAACCTGCACCTCCTACGTGCTGCCCTGGTCTTATTTCTCCTATTTTCTGAAATCTCTGGCAAGACATTCAGAAAGATGGGAAGTGTCTCTGCTGCTGCTTCAACTGCAAAATCCCCTGGACATGGAATCATATTGGAAAAATACTGTATTTTTCCAGTACTGAGGAGAAGAATTTATAGTGTCCCTAAAAGCTAAGAGAAGAAGTGCATGTGTGCTGGACAGAGCCCACCATGCACTGTTATTCTTAGCATCATGTGCTTCAAAAAAATTAATCAAAATAGAAGGCACAGCCTAATTTTCATTGCAATATTTTTGAGCTTGTAAAATTCACTGGGGCTGTCAGGAAAATTTATTCAGCATTTTTGTATTTATTTCTTTTTATAGTGGTCCTTTTTTTTCTGTCCTATTAACCTTGTCAGAAAAATGCCCTTTACTAAGATTTTCCTGATTTGGAGAGATTCTTATTCAGTTTGTTTTTGAAGAGTATTATCTCAGTCAGCATCTTATCAAATTGACTGTTGCTTTACTATTTTTTCTTTGTCTGCTTCAAACATTTGTTGTAAAAAGTCCTTTTCTCCGTGACCTCTTTGGTAGTTAAGATGGCTTTCTGCTTGTTTTTTATATCATATATACCACTACAGATTACATTTTGAGACCTACCAGATTGTGTGTAGTAATGAACTGAAAAAGAACTCATTTTTGTGATAGAATTTCAGTTACTCACTTTATTGCCTTAGTTTAGGTTCATACTGATGTATCAAAAGATGCAACCTACAATATGGGATGTTATCTTGTTCTTCCCATCAGCTCACCTCTGCCTACTCCTTTCTTAACTGCCACTCTCACTCACTCTCTTTCTTACAGATACAGTTGTTTTTTCATGTCTCTAACTCCTCCTTTTTCTCCAGTGACCTATTCCTTTCTTGTTTTGATTTTCTCTTTGTATTCTCTTATGATTTTTCTTCATTGCAACTGACTCTCCATCCTAAGAAAAAGTTTATAAATGGGAAAAAAACACAGGAGTTAAAGACTCCTGATCTTGCCCTGTTTCCATTCAAAATGCTATTGAAAAGGTAATTTTCTTTGCCTCTTCCTTAGTCTGTGTACCAGTCTGTATCTTTTTACATGCTTCTCTCACCTACAAAAAACACATTTTTTTTTTGGTTTTGTTGTTTCAAGACTGTTCACAGTAGTTACTCCTACCACCCTACTTAGAAAAATGCTTTTTCCAGTTCTGTTCCTCATATTTTCCAGAAGAATTAATCTTCAAAGCTGTCTTATTTCTTTCTTCTGTTTTTCATTCAAAGAATAAAGTTTTTTTTCTTCCTCCATCTGCAATTTGCTAATAGATGGGGTAGTCATCTGTTCTTGCTGACATGCTGACCACCAGTACTGATTGACTAATCATTTCTGGTGCTATTCTATCAGCTTTTGGTCCTTTGCTGTTTTTGGCCTTATGTTGATCATTCATCTGTATAGAGTGAAGCAGCAGAAAGATACTCAAGCAAACGAAATGAGCCACTTTGTGTACCAGAAGATGGACAGTGCTGCTAATGCAATCCTTTCTTCACCTCACTTTTCCTCCTGTGAAGCTGACACCCCTGAGAAGGAGGTTATAAGAATAGTGCTCTTGACACTTGGAGCTGGGCCAGGCCTTGAGTAGTCTGAATACACCCATCAGGGAAAGCATTACCCTGTGTTGTTATGTATTTTTGGGGGCATAGCATTATCTGTTATTGTTTACTGATCACAGCATACCCCTAGCCCAGTCATGAAACAAATTTAGACCCCTAAAGCTAACAATAATTACAAATGCCTCTCAAGAGGGTAAAATGTTCTTGTTTCTAACGTGAAGTTTAAGTGTTTTAATTGAAGGCTTAATTATTTTTATTTTCTCAGTGTATATTTTTTGTTCAAGTGAACTTTTTAAAATCAAATTGAAGAGTTTGGAGATATCTTGTTTGTAATAGTTTTTCATTATTGATAGAGGTTTAAACTGTTTTATATCTGAGGAGGCCCTTTTGAAAGTAAATCAAGAATAAAATCCTTATTGGAAGTCTCTGCCCCAAATAGTTTATTATTTTTTACACTAATTCCAGGGAACAACAGTCTGTCAGTTCCCTTCCTAGAGAGATCTTTGATTAAAGTAAATACCCTCACTCTGTCAGTAGCTGAGCTCACAAGAAAAGAGCAATGGCTGTTTTATCATGGTAGTTTTGCCTCAGTTCTCTTCCAGCCCAGTGTACCTAAGGGAGATACTGCAACTGTAATGCATTTAAGTTAGTAAGTGAGTAAGTAAATGAACACTCAGGTATGTGAACACTTAGCTATGTAGTTTTTTCTCCATAGCTAAATGAGGTTTTTGTCCTTTACCAGTAAAGATTTAAAACATCTGTGACACAGACTGAACTAAAAGGGGATTTTATGTACTTAATTCCCTGAAAAATGAGGAAGTATATGGATCTCAAACAAGGTTGTCAAAATAATTTTTAAAGTATTTTTTTCATAGAAGATGTTAATGTTAACAGTATCTCTCCCTTATGATATCTGCAAAGGAGGAAAAAGTAAAAATATTCCTTTACATCTCATCACTCAGTTAAGAGGCTGGTGAGTCTTTTTTCCCTAACTCTGGTGATTTTGAAAAATGCAAAAGGCTGTACCACCATAAGTACTATGGGTTTGGAAATTGATTTGGCTTATTTCTACACATCATTTCCAAAATCTTTTAAGAGGTAAAAAACCGGATCAATGTCACTGAATTTTTGGTTGGTAATGAAGGAATTTTAGAAGAGAGGAGAAGACATAATGACATCCCCCTTCATTTTAAGCTGAAAAACACATCAGCCTTGAGGTAGATTAACCAACAGTAACAACTTTGTGACCCCTTTGTTTTTTTCTATGGTTCCTCATTACTCACTTACGCTATCATCTCATTCAAACTGTTGGTGAGACACGTATACAATCCCATGTGGCTGTTTTCATTCCTTACTGATAACCCGACCAATCTTGTTGACATCTCAGGGTCCCTTCTAGATCCTGCAGCTTCACCTGACCTGTGCAGTGCTGAGACACCCTGGCTGGAGAATCTATCCTCTCCATGTCCCGCACTCTTGTCTCAGGTCCAAAATCATCCCCTCTAACACTCAGACCTGCAGAAGAACCTCCCACTCCTGATCACAGAAATATGTATCCAAAATCAAAAACCATATTCTAAACCACAGGCCCCTTTTCCTCTGTCATACTCCATTACAAGTTTTAGAGCTCTGTGCACCCATATGCGCTCATGTACATCCCCCCTACCCCTTATTTGGCCTTCTCAGTCCCGGTCTGCTACTACTTTGGAAAAACAGAGGATATTGAGAAGACAGTTAGGATGCAGGTGTTCATAGTGGACAAACTGACCAGTAAACCTTACTCCTTTTGTTGACAAGAGAGAGACAGAAGATGAAATTACAGACCTTCTTCAAAATTTCCCCTGGAGTAGGGTGACAGTACTTCTTGGACAGAAAAATAGCAGTTAACAAAATAACAAATAGAGTTATTAAGACACACTGGGGTAGAACATTGTTTTGTTAGGTATGGGATACATTTTTCTCTAGGTGAATGTTAAAACTGCACTACAATAAGCAATTTGATTATTATTAGCTTAAATGCACTATTTTAAATGGTACTTAAGAGTGGCTTTGCTGAATACTAATGCATCTTTAAAAATAAGTTATGAAACTTCTTGCATGCATAATGAAAGATAACTGTTTTGAAGCTCCTAATTTCTTTTAGTCTGCCAGTCTGTTTACATAGAAAACCAAATTATTTCTGCTGCATACTTGACAGAGGAATAGGCATAATGTATCCCGCAAATTTTAAGAAATCAAGACATCCAGGATTTGAAAGCTGAACAGTGGATCCTCATTTTCTTTTTCTAGTGTAGTATTCATAAAACATTAACATATAAGTTACTGATTGTACAGTACACAGTATCCATCACTAAAACAAACATATTCAGTGTTTCTTTAAACTATAACTCTTTAATACTTTTTATAATTTCCTAATGACATTATCTAGGAAAAGTGGGAAAATCAAGCTAAAGGCCATTTTATTTGCTGAAATCAAATATGTGAGAATGAATATATTGTATGAAACTTTTTTTTTTTTTTAAATTCTGCAAAGCTATGATGTTTTTTTAGATAATACTCTGGATAACTTGGAAGGATACTTTTGCAAGTCATATAGAGGCTACTTTTTCACTGTCTTTTTTTTTTGGTGTGTTTTCAAGAAAGCGAAAACCTTAAGAGTTTTGTACTGATGTTTTTTGTGCTATTATTGTTTCTACACCACCTTCATTCACCTGTCATATAAAGTCTGTTAGCATCAGAAGCAACCTCCTAGGTACATTACAATTAGCCAGCTGAGAGTAGATGACTTTTCAGACACAAGGAGCCACAGACAAGAATGATGTGTGAGAACATTTGCCTCCAAGGAGAGGGACTAAAAGATCTGGTCTGTTTAGGACACCATGCCACCATTTTGAGAAAATTTCTCTGTGATAGTTTGATGCCAGTTCTACAAAACCTTCTTATTTGGGTTACTAATTATTGAGGTAATTAATTATTGGCAAAGTTAATGATGTATTGGCAATGGATGAATGTGACTGCACACACACACAAATTGAATTGGGGCCTTCATGTGCTCCCCTTCATGTACATCCCCTTTTGTTTTGCTCTTTGTAAAACAGTGCTTGCTATTTCCAAACAGCTGATTAGAATTCTCACAACTTTGCAACTCCATGTTTTGATTTTAGATGCACGCTTTCTCAAGCAGTTGGTGGCCACCTATCTTACCACCATCCATGCCTCCATACTCATTCAAAATATGAGCATTGAAGCCAGAGATCTTTTTCTGTCCTAATCAGCTGGGCAGCTGATGAAGCCAAGTCGATTTGTTCCCGCACCTTCTGCCTGTAGAAAATAAACAAAGTACATGATTTATTTATTTTTTTATGTACATATATTTTTTTTTAGCAATAGTATTGTATTTTTGTTTAAATGGGCAGGAAAAAAAACCAATCAAATTCTTCCAGTGATTTTTTTAGATGTTCCCCAGTAAGTGTGCCATATGATGACTACTTCAGTGGATGCATTCCTTTTTAATATCTCACTTAATAATTTCCATGTGCATAGTCCACATGGACACAATGCTGAGATATTGATGTATCATTTTTGCTGCAGAAGAGTAACAAGGAAGAGCACAAGAAAGAATAACCTTAATTGGACTTTGGGATTAAACACTCCCTATGTATTTGAAAGTAATGTGTGCTAATTAATTCCAATAAATAGAAAACACGTCCAAGGTCCACTTCAATATGATTAACATACACACAAATAATGAAATATATGAATGCAGACTTACATGGAAGAGGGGGGATTTTTTACTCTTTCTTAAACACTTGTGTAATAGATAGATATTTGCAATAAGTTGTTCTAATATTAGACATGAGAGAAGACTTGGTTTGCTTTTGAAAATACCTGTTTCTTGGAAGAACTGCGGAATGAATAGATTTAGTTGAAAATTAATGGAATCATTCCAGGACGTAGATAACTGGAACACCATTAATTTTCCACTAATTGACAAAACCAGTTAGCTATCTTTCCACTTAATATTTATTATAGCACTGTTTCTCTGTAGAAATGGGATGAAAGATTTCATTGAAATGCAGCTCTTACTAAGCATCTGTGTGCTTGCAGAAGAATAGAATTATTTTTGGTAGAAGAGATGCCTCTTGGGTCATCTAAGTCCATCAGCCTGAATCATTGGTGGATGGATTTAATTATTCTTAAAATAGATTTGAATATCTTCAGTGATGGAAATGCTGTAACCTTCACTGGCAGGTTGTTTCATTATGTAACTGTTCCTCTGGTTATAAGTTTTCCCTGCTGCATTTTAATCTAATTATTAGCATTTCTTGATCAACCTCATTGACTAACGAGAGTAATTGAACCTTATTGTCATTATAATGTTATGTTAAGTATTTGTATATTTTTGTTTATCATCAACTTACTTCTCAGTTTTGCAAGACATTTCTTTTAATCTGTCTCACATATCTGATTGTCCACCTTTTATCATATGTATTTACATACCCTTTTAATCTCTCCCTTTTTGGGGGGCTTTTTAAACTGTAATAAAGCTGAAGAAGAACTCTTGTGGAATCTGTAATGCTGTGGAATTCAGTAACACATCACAAATCATTTAATAAAATATTTAATAAAAGTAATTCAGTGCAGAGCATTGGAGACACTTCTGGAAGTCATCAAACCAGGCAATTCTGTATTCCTGTATGGGACTGTAAATTTCATTCATAAATTTCTCAAAAATCATCTTAAACCCATGTATGCTTCTTTCATGTATTTTTCCTCCTACTGAAAAGCTGCTTCATAATTTCTGAAACAGAAAAGTTTTTAAAATTTCTGCTCCTTTCTAGTTTGTATATTTTTTTTCTCCTGCTAGAGAACCACATATTTTAAACATCTTTTTCTTTCCTGCTATTCTACTTCTTCCATCTATCCCTTCCAAGTCCCCTCCTGCTTGTCTTCCACAAATACATACAGAAAAAAATAAATCCATGTCCTGGTTTTAAACTCTACTTTTGCTGACATCTTTTAGCCTTGCATTGCAGACTGGTCTGCCCATTCACCTGGTCACCCTAGCAGCCCTCCTTTGTGTATATTGCAACAAATTCTATTTCCCTTGAATACAGGCAATGAGAGTTGTGTTCCACAATCTTGATGAGATGGAGCTGGTTTATTTGCAAGTAACAAGTCTCTCTCCTGGTAGAAAGGCCTCACTTAATGCTTCTCAGGTTCATGGTTTTCATTTCATGGCCCCTCCACAGTGAGGACTCACTGTAACCCTTGCTCTGTCTGCTGCAGGTTATTGCTGCAAAATAAGCTTCTCCTTTATTTCAGAAATTCTTGCTATTGGGTTGTGGTGCAAGATCTAAATTAAATTTAGGTTAAATTTCACCTCACTACATATATTCCACTTCTGAAACTGTCTTCATATTTCAGGCACAAGGTTAGTGTCCTGGTTTGGACACTAAGGGTGTTAATAGGAACGAGAAAATGCAATAGAAAATCAAGAACAACGAACAGAATTTTATTTTAGAAAGAAACCCGACAACAAAACACAAGGGAAAGACAGACTGTGCTCCTCTGGGCTGGCTGCTGGGCTGATGGAGTGAGGGAGGAAGCTAGAATGGTGCCAGGTCCTCGTCGAGGTTTCCTGGAAAACAGGAACAATAAAGAAAACCCAGGGGGACTCCAAGGGGAGAGAGAAATACCATAGCTGGTGGGCAATGTGGTCCTCAGCCCTGTGCTGCCTCCATCATCGCTGAAGCTGCACTGCTGCTCGAACTGTGGGAAAAACGCTGAGCAGAGATGTGTGGACATGCAGCTCCAACAACCGACGAGCCCTCAAAGAGGAAGATGGCCTCTGGGATCACTGCTTTATAGGGAGTCTAATCCCATGTGATCTCAGGGTCCCTCCCAGCACAGGTCACCTCCAGATCGGCTAAATGGTGCCCGGGCACCTCCCCTCTGCGAGACCTCGCCATGAGGCAACATGGCGGTGCTTCCCACCAAAATACCTCGTGGCCAGTGCCCAAGGGGGGATGGGGCCACCTGCGAGCACCAGGGGGCACCTTGGGGGCCCCGGGTACCAGCACTGGGCTGCCGTCACCCTGTGCGATAGCGGCAGCCACTTGTGGGGGGTGGTTTCCCCTGCTGCGAGGGCTGCTAGCATTCTCTGTTTGGCGCCGCGTTTCGCGCAGGTGGGAACCCCACTGTGCATGTGCACAGAGCTGGGAACATCCGGGCTGAACCTGCTGGCACTTGGTGCTTGGTGAGCCAGCGGGGCTGCAGCCGCAGCAGCCGCCGGGCAGGCACTGGCAGTGGCACCTCCTCAGCCCTGTGCCAACAGTTGCAGCATGGAGCGGCACTCCCACGCCATGCCCATTGCTGCCGCTGTGGGGCAAACCGGCGCGGGGCGGGGAAGGTGGTGGAGGGGTCGCTCCTGCCGCCTGCAGGATGGAACGGCTCAGCCCCCAGCACAGAACCAGAGCTGTACCGTGTCTCAAAGTCTGGAGCTTGCCTGCTTGCTTATATAAACATACAAGAACAAGGTTTAAAACATCCCGTTCCCTCCCCGCTCCCCAAAGACCCCCAAAACCCTACAACCCCCCTCCCCATCCCCCAGAAGAGGGAAAAAAACCCCGAAGAAAGTGAAACATGTTTTAACTTCAGAAAGCTGTGTTTCACCCCACAACAGTGGGGGATGAGATGGCAGGTGACTGAAGCCTGATATCTGCTTGGAAAACAACAGAGTAGTTTTGAGTTCTTTTGTCCTTTTGTGGGAATGTGTTTTGTGGGTAGGCATGGTGGGTTGGTCTTGGCTGGCTGTCAGGTACCCACCAAGCTGCTTTCTCACTCTTCTTCCTCAGCAAGACGTTGAAAAATAAGATGAAAGAACTTGTTTGTTGAGGTAAGACGGTGAGATTGCTCACCAATTATCACCATGGGCAAAATGGACTCAGCTTGGGGAAGATTAATTTATAGCCAATTGAAAATAGAGATAGAAACCGTAACAAAACTAAAGCCACCTTCTCGCAACTCCCTTTCTTTCCAGGCTCAACTTCAGTTCCAACTCTTCCATCTTCTCCCTGCTGAGTGGAGCAGGAGGATAAGGCACAGAGACAGTGATCAGTTCATAACACCATATCCTTACTTTCACTCTCTTCCTCATTCCAGCATGAGGTCCAACCCATGGTATGCAATCCTTCATTAACTTCTACAATGTGATTCCTTCCCACATACTGCAGTTCTTCAAGCACTGCTCTCTAAGTCCCACATGTGCTACAAGTCTTGCCAGAAATACTGATCCTGTGTGGCCTCTTCTCCACAAGTCACAACACCAAGAGCCTGCTCCAGTGTGAGCTCTCCACAGGCTGCAGCTTCCTTTTGGGCACTTCAATACGCTTCACCATGGGGTCCTCCATAGACTGTTGGGGGACAGCCTGCCTCATTATGTTCTCCATCACAAGCTGCAGAGGAATATCTGCACCGGTCCCTGCAGCATCTCCTCCTCCTTTTTTTCAGTGACCTTGGTGTCTGAAGAGTTCTTTCCTCTTACTTTGTTTCTTGCTCCTCTCTCCCACAGGTGCTGTGCAGTGTACTTTACCCTTTGTTAATTACGCTATCTACAAGGTGCCACCAGTGTCACTAGTGGGCTCAGCTTTAGGTAGACAAGAGTTTGTTTTGGAGACAGCTGGAACTGGCTCTGCTCAATACAGGGGCAGCTTCTGGGATCTTCTGACAAGGGACACCTTTGAAGCCCCTGCTGTTATAAAAACCTTATCATGTTCACAAACCGCAGTGAGGAATGCTCCTGTCTCTTGCAGTGGATCTGTTTGAAGCCTTGGGTGGAGGCCCCTAAGCAAACTTAACTAACAGCCTTTTTTCCTCCTCCAATTCCTGTGATTTCGGTACACGCTGGCTTCAGCAATTTGCACAGCATGAGCTTAGTCCCAGCCTGATACATGCAGGCCACAGCAGTTCTGCTGAACAGCCTGAGCACCCTTTGTTGTGCTTTCTGGGCTCAAAGAGTTTGTTGCAATCAAGCACAAATGTCTTTGTGAGAGGAATCAGGGATTCTGCACAGATTGTGGTTTATACTGAAGCAGAAAAATGTGAAAACTTCTGTGTTATGTAGTCCTCATTGCTTTCTCAGGAAGAGAGTTAGAAATAAGTGGTTTTAATACTACATTTGCAATCCTTCTTTAAAAAGCAGCTGGTGCACAAGATGTTTCCCACATCCTTTCCAGAATGCTGAGTGCCACTTCTGTTGTCCTAGGTTTTGCTGTGATCCTATATACAGGCATACTTGATGGGATGCCCTGTGTGCTAGGAGGCATGGACTTCTCTGGGCTGGTTGCAGATGGCTTCAGAAAGCTTCAAAATGGTGGGAAAATCATCTGCCCACCAAAACTGAAGGCAGGCAGGAAGCCTGTGGCAACTCTGTACGGACATGTAGGAAAGGGTGTTTGTTGCTTGGGCAGGAAACTCCAGAGGATACCTGTGAATAGGCACAACAGAAGATGCAAAAGAACACATATGAGGGCACATGGGAGGAGGCATAAGAAGGAAGGTGTGAAAGGATGCACAGGAGGATACACAAAACAGGGACGCATGAGGAGAAATGTGAGGAGACACATTTGTAGATACGAAACAGAGAAGATATGAAAAAGGACGTTGTTGAGTCCATGGCTGCAGAGCACTCATGAAAGAAGGACAGGACTGTGTGTGGGCAACCCATGCTATAGCGGGGACACATCTGAGAGAATGAGATCCATTCATTCACTAGAGTTGAGAGCAGTAACAAGTGAGGAGAAGGGGAGGAGAAGGCTGAGAAACAGGCACTGGTTTAAGAAATTACTATGCACCTACTCCTGTGCTGCCCGTTGCCCCACTGGTGAGACTGGGAAGCACTGAGATAAATGTGGTGAAAATAAGAGTCAAGGAATAGGGAGGAGTGGTGTTGGACTGAAGTTGAACCTGTGAAAGGGGAATGAAAGGTGATTGCCTTTGTTGTTTGTTTAATTGCCTTGGTCTATTTTGTTTCTCAATACCTGAATCAATAAGGAAGAGATTATGTTACTTTACAATAAACTATCTGAAAATCTCTGGATTGAGACAGTTTTACTTGAAATAGCAGGTCAGAATATCAGGGTTGGCCAAAAGTTGGAATGTGCACTGTGTATCTTGTCAAATACAAGGACAGTCCTGTTCTTCTCTGTTTTCTCTGTAGGACCACCCCCTTTCAGTTTTGACTCTCTCCAGTTCAGAACAACAGGAGGTTCATGAGTATCAGTATGTAATATAGGAGTTTCTTGTATACCTTTTTTATTTAAGCTTTCCGATTTCACTGGTATCTGTTTTAAACATTTCCTAGGAGCAGCTCATTGCCTACAGATAGAGGACACATTTTGCTTCTACCATGGTTACACAAGGTCCTCATTGTGTCTCCAGAGAAGAGGAGGGCTTGGGGGAATCTTACACACTGCAAAGAAATAAAGGGCACCCTGGACCACTGTGCAATTGCAGTACTGTCAACAGTGCTCAGGTAGGTCCAAATCTCCTTCTGATCACAGAAACACAATAAGGATTCCTTCTGCTCTTTTCCAACAGCTCCTACTGAAGCAGCTGCTCATAGCCCCACTTCTTCAAGTTTGTTTTTCACAGTGTAGAATTTAGCAGAGCCAGATGTGACATTGACCTCATTTGTGCTATTCCCTAATTGACAGGAAAGTATTTTGAACGAAAAAAATCCGTGTGGCTCTCTGGAAGTAGATCACTACTTCAGAATAAAGCCTTCCCAAATAACTGGTGAAATCATGTTGAGATGTTCAAAACGCTTTATGGTTCTAATTTTTTTTTATAAAATACTCATATTAGCAGGTGAACTACATAGGGTATACTTTAAATTACTTGTTAACTACCAGATAGCAGTTGTGACTATTGTGTCAGCAGATAAAACTTAGATCAAATGCCAAGACTTCTCTCTTCTTTCCTTTCAAAAGGGAATATCTCAGTGCTCATTCTTCTGTAAAGAAATAACATTTTCCTGTGTCTGGGAGATGATTTGGTAGAGTACCACATTACAATTCAACCTAACCAGCTGTGCTGGGACTTAACAAAAGCCAAGTCATCTACAGAATAGCTGTGCTGCATTTTTGGCACTCAGCTATGGTTTGGAAGGAACTTTCTAAAATAGTGCACAGGCTAGCCTTCACCTCCTGTGTCACAAAGTTGTATGGTTTATTTTTTCCCTGCGGTCAAATATGCTGGGAATCAAATATTCTGCTCTCACTCTAGACAGGTACCTAGAGCATTGAACCCAATTCAAGTTGGACGAAAGACTGAAAAAGACTATGATTATTTCCAAAAACTCTCACATAAACATATAGTCTCTATTAAAAATATTATTTCTTACTTTCTTAGAAGTGCTCTTTTGTTAATACAGTATGTCAAGTAAAACATCCTGAATGTCATATTTTATTTGAGCTCTCCAAATAAGTGGGAGAATCAGCTGAGACATTGTTTACAGCCTAGTTTTTGAGTTTAGCACCATCTTCTCTTGCTCTGTCTTTCCAAGTGTTGCAGCCCTCTTCTGAATACATGAAAGCTCAAATAGTCTGTGCAACTAGAGATGTCACTGGGTCTCAGCCTCACTGCAGCATTCAGCCAGCAGCACTTGCCATGAAATTCTTATACAAGTGAGATAACCAGATTACTCTCAAAGCAATTGAGTTCATGAGAAGTTCACAATTTATGTATGCTGTGGGAAGGGGGATGTTGATTGTTGGTTTATGTTAGATATAAACAATTTCTGGGGTCTTATAAATGAAATGTATTTGAGGAATCAGTTTTATTACTACTGAGACAAACCCTATCCTCATTATCTGTCTGCGAATCATCATAGAAAAGTAGCCTGAGAAAACTGGCTGAATGAACTTATCCAATTAACCCCAGAATATTTTATTCCTTCCTTGTACTCTTCCATTGAATCTGACAGTTTTGCTGCTCCTCTGATCTAATTAAGGATTTTTGGCAAGCATACACTCTTATAAATTTTGAAAATATGAACCAAACCTGGCTCACAGCACTTGCTTCAAATGAAGAAGAGGACTGAATTTTCATTTACTTCTTGAACTGACAGATGAGCTTGCATGAGAAATGTTGACTTCTATATAATTTGTATGTAAATATATATTTATTTATATATACACATATATGTATTTACTGTTACATATTTTAAATGCTTGCTTCTTCCTCAAGTTTATTTTCTCTCTTTTTATTAGTGGGGAAAATATTTTATCATTAAGATAAAAGCAGCTGGTTGATCTGACTTTCAAATTCAGTGTCAAAACACAACAGTTCAGTCTTCTACTTGGCAAACTAGGGTTTTATGTCTAGGATGTGTGAAGTCAAACAATTTTTCTTGGTCAGTGGATAGCAGGCATGAGAATTGTAGTGTTCCTGCCTTCTCTGAGAAAATTAGACAGAAGGGAATGTTTTTACCTGTTCCAGGCTGCTTTTCTACTTTTATGTGGTGTTTGTAAGTTCAGGGACATCACAGATCTAGAGGTTCTCCTGTAGTATGAGCTTCTAATCTCCTCTATGCTTTCTAGAAAGAAACCTTAAATCTGCAAGGTTGATTGTGCCCTAAATGCTGGCAGATTCTCTATCTCCTCCCTCTGCATTCCTTATTTGAGTCCTATAGCTTGCTCAGTAACAGTTGCAAGAGAGTGAGGTATTGCTTGAAATGCCTTTTGAGGTGAGGGGGGCGCCTGCCCCACCCCCAGCTGCAAACCCTGTGCTGGCTCCAGGCTGCTGGTGGATGGAGCTCGGAAGTGCAGGTCCAACCCAGTGCAGCTCTCCCTGGTCCCTCTCAGCGCCACGTAATTTCCTCACCTGCTGGAGCCCACCCTGGACTGCAGTGCTCAGATGGCACTGGGCAGATGAGTCCTAGAAATCCCTGGCTTCGTATGTCTGACAGGTCTATGGGGACTTCGAGGAGGTGAGCCAGAAGCATCCACACAGCTGTGATAGACATATATAGCCAGGTCTTTAACATGCCCATTGGCCTCAGCTGCAGTTTGAGACTAGCTGGCATCCAGCAGGACTTTGATGACTGGCTTTGGCTTTGGCAGAAAACCAGGCTCCTTATCTTCCTTTTATCCTGAAATTCATTTGGAGCAGAAAGCACTGTTTTGTGTGATACAGCACCACCATATTGTTAAGGTTTGTCAAACACTAATGTTCTTCTGTTAGTATTTAACTGTCACAGTATTCTAGAAATATATTAGTAGGCTACTCAGTCGAACAGTTTGCAGTGGCTATTGCATAATAATGACTCTAAGTCCATTTAGGTTACCTCTCCTCTAGTTTTATTTAACTGGAGTCGCTCTACTCTCATGTTTGGCTGTACAAATCAAAGATTTATCTACAAGTTACAGCTATGTGAAAAACAACCACCCTGTTGTTTTTCTGGATCCCAGTCCTTAAGATATCACAGAAGAAAGCCTAATCTGCCATGTGATGCTTAGGAAAGCATTTAGCAGATGGTCCATGGAGTTAGGCGGTCTGGTCCCTAGTACTATCCTAGAGCCTCTGCAAGTGGTTTTACAGCCATCTTTCAGTAAGTTAAAGCCTTTGATCTCTGTAGTAAATATATTTAATAAGCTACTATTTCTCCTTGAAAATATTCCCACTATTTTGACACAAAGATGAAGACTTCCCCGAGAGACTCAGTGTTTGTTTCAGTGGAAAATATGCATTTGTCAATCTCTCTAAAGCAATAAAGAAGCTGGTGAAAAGTCACATCCCCTGCTAGAAAAGAAGAGGGCTTTTTTATTTTAATTTTTTGAGTAATGGCACAGACATTTGTTACTCACGGTGTTAATGAGAATGGGTTGTGTTCATGTACAGTGATGTACAATAATTTTTGTGTTGTTAGCGATGTGGAGACCTTCCACGAATTTAGAGAGATGTATCATCTTCTAATTAGTAGTGAACTCAGAGGAAAGCTCCAGACATTCACCACCAAGAAAGATAAACACTGTTAACTTTCATATTCCAAAGCACTTTGTATTGCTTTAACACTAGTGTTTTACATGTCTTATTGGATTTTTACCAGTGATTTCAGTGGAAAAAGGTTACGGCCAACAGCAAACGTTAAAATAATAACATTCTGCATGCTGGCAGATTCTCTATCTCCTCCCTCTGCATTCCTTATTTGAGTCCTATAACTTGCTCAGTAACAGTTGCAAGAGAGTGAGGTATTGCTTAAAATGCCTTTTGAGGTGAGGGGGGTGCCTGCCCACCCCTAGCTGCAAACCCTGTGCTGGCTCCAGGCTGCTGGTGGATGGAGCTCGGAAGTGCAGGTCCAACACAAAGAATAATATTATAAGCTAGTTTTCTGAAATACATTATTTCTAAACAAAAATAGGGATGACTTCAAGCACCTCTGCACAAGCTGACTCTTTCTAATAGGTGTATTCTCCTAAAAGATTATTACCTTTTTAAAAATAATAATTCAATCATAAGGAGCCATTTACTTTTTAATATATGTATTTTCTTAAATGTCTTCAGTTATCTGTATTGTGAACAAGCAAATCAAATTAATTTTAGGGCTGAGATGTTCTCATTGTTGGTGTAAAAGTACATCTCCAGTTTAGCACTGCAATCAGTATCTGAAGTGCTCCATCTTAGTGTTTAGAAAGGAACTTCTTTTTATATCTATGAAAAGATAGTCAGATATTAAATTTTAAGTGAAAAAATAGAGAACAGACAGATTAGGTTATGGCAACTTTTTCTCCATCTGCTTTCATCTGAAATTTGCTAGACGTACTGGTGAACTTTCCTTCATTTTAAAAATAGTTGCTGTCTTAAAAACTGCAGATTATCTGTGGTGACACATTCAGTTATTGTTGGAAGGAAAAATTAGACTTTATGAAGTGATTGTTTAAAGTGGGGAGGAGAAGATTTCCTCTGCATTTTGCAGCAGCTGTTTCATTACAAATGCAAAGGCAAGGGGTAGATTAGCAGAGTTCATTAAACTTCCATGGTCTGCATGGAGCAAGCCTGAACTTAAGGGTAATGATATAGTTTAAGTAGTATCATACTTGGTTATCTTCATCAGTCAGAAGAATTGTCAGTGTCAGAAGGAAGACCTGTGTATTGTGAAAAGCAAAATACAGTAGAGAGACTGTATGAGAGGAGTGGTTATGCTTCTACATACAGGGACCTCTACAATGTCCTGCACCTGGGGAGAAAAAGCCACAGGGCATCAATGAATACTGAGGACCACACAGCTGAAAAGCAGCTTGGTATGAAAGTACCTAGAGGTCTTGGTGGAAAACAAGCTGAAGCCAGGGCAGCAGTGTGCCTTGCAACAAAGAAGGCATATGGTATCCCAGGCTGTACTAGACAAAGAATTGCCAGCAGGTCAAGGGAGCTATCATTGCTCTCCACTCAGCACTGGTGAGGGCTATAATTCCTATGTCCAGTTCTGGGCTCAGTACAGGAGAAACGGACATACATGAAAGAGTCCAACAGAGACGATGAAGGGACTCTTGAATAGGAGCTCACCTACGAGGAAAGGCTGAGACCTGGAACTCTTCAGCCTGGAGAAGATAAGGCTCAAGGTGATCTTATTAGTGTATATAAACACCTGAAGGCAGCAAAGAAGATGGAGACAGGTTCTTTTCAGAGGTTCCCAGTAACAGGGCCAGAGGCAGTAGACACAAACAGAAACGTAGGAGGTTCCCTCTCAATGTCAGGGAACATTTTTTCACTGTGAGAGTGACTGAGCACTGGCAGAGGTTGCCTGGGGAGGCTTTGAAGTCTTTATCCTTGCAGATATTCAAGACCATCTGGACATTTTACTGGGCAACTGGCTGCAAGTGGCCCTGTTTTAGTTGGGGAAATTGGACAAAGTGACCTCCACAAGTCTCTTCCAAACTCAACCACTCTGTGATTCTGTGAAGATGATGGTAAAGATTTCACACAGGACATGTCAGCTGTGCACTGAGCCCAGAAAGTTGGGAAGTGGCTGTGGAACACTGCAGTCGTCCTACACAAATAGCAATTAGTCCCAGCACTAAGGGCAGACTGAGTATATAAGGTATTTCAAAGCAGCTGTTCATAGCTTGAGGCCTACACTCAAAACAGAATAGGAGATATTATAGTGAGGAGAACAAGCTACTTCTTTTTACTTATCTAAGGTATCATACCTATCAAGTGCTCCTGCAAGTATGAAGTCTAGTCCTGCATCACATGCATAGGTAGGATTAATCTTTACTACTGCAAAACCCCTCTACACAGTGCACCACCGTTGAGTTAGACACCAAAGCTCCTCCTGTAATCAACAGAAAGAGGTAAACTCCCCCAGAAAGCCCTTGATCTATCCCCAGACTGGGGTTCGAGGCAGGTAGGATATATTTGGGTTTCTGGTAGTGAAGATTTAAGGCAAGTAAGCTAGACTGTACTCTCAAAATCTCCAGCCAGCGATGCCTGTCCCTTACTTCCCAAGTGGACCAGTACAGCTGTACCTTTGGTAGCTCTACGTTACATTCCACCGATTACTTTCAGTTCAGTACAGTTTAATATTTTAAGACACATGTTTAAAGGGTCCTTTCCAGATGTGTCACTATTTTTTTAAACTTTCATTCCAAATAGGACTCATCATCATGGAGCAAAACATTTATAACTGGATAAACACACAACTGTTCAGTTCAAATCTTGTAAATCATGTTGGCTTCAGTTAAGTTTATTCCATCTGCTTTTATCATCTGTTGTTACACTAATTTGTAATTCCCTCATAATATTAAAATGTCAGTGAATCAAAAAAAGAAACACATCTATGGACCTCTAATAGCTAATGGCATTGCATTCAGCAAGTGAACCAAGTCATATAACTAATCATATTTCATCACCACAGAATCTTGTAATTGTGTAATTAATGTATATTTGCATAATCACATAATGAGATCTCAATTATTCATGCTTATGGTAATCTGGATGCACAAATTTCTATCTCAGAGTTGTAACTGCTCACAAATCTATTATTGTAGTTTCTTTTTTTTTTCTCATTGCAGAAATACGAGGATCCAATGAATGATTTGGTCTTGTTATCTCTTCTTTAA
Organism: Neodrepanis coruscans; assembly: GCA_013400695.1. Classification (NCBI taxonomy): domain Eukaryota; kingdom Metazoa; phylum Chordata; class Aves; order Passeriformes; family Philepittidae; genus Neodrepanis; species Neodrepanis coruscans. The sequence goes on along the minus strand of VYZS01013288.1, from coordinate 6,459 downwards.
CTTATCCATAGAAACAGCTTTCCATGTATACTACTTACTTACAAAGAAATTGCTAATGATAAAAATATTATCACATATTTAGAGGACAAATGTGTTATATAGAATAGGAAGATAGATAATGTATTTTTTATTAACCAGATTATCTATTTTAATTTTTTTCAGTAAATGAAGAGTGGATTTTCTTTGTAGATCAAGTTTATGGAAAAGAATATGTGTATTTTGAATCTACAGACTTCTGTCCTCTTTGTTAAAAATGATTTTTCATTAATTTACTGAGGGATTTTATTGAATTAAACATTCAATTCATTTTGGTTAGTTAAATCCTATTCCAGACAAGATGAACCAACCTGGGCAGTTGGGTGATATTCAAATAAATGTTACCATCTTACAATATTTTTCCCCTAGATATTCTTTTGGGGTTCAACCTGAAAAAACATGTTTTTAAAGCAGTGTTTATAAGAGACGAAACATACTCAGATTTTAGACACATTTTTTTACACCTGTAAACATTTGCATTTGTAAATAAACCAACTAAAATATAACGAATAAGCAGAATAAAAAAACCCCACAACTAGTTTAAATAGCTATTATGATCATTACTATATTCCTCAAAAAACATAGACAAAGAAAATATCATTGGAGACCCCTATCATGACTGTGAATGACAAGCATGCAGTCAGGAGCAGAACAGATGACAGTGTCTCTATGCATTTATGAAGGTTGACATTATGAATTAGTGACAAATCTCTTCTAAACTGCAAAGGAATGTAAACAACATCAGAGCTGGACATTGATGTTAACACAGAGCAGAGGACAGGTGATTTTTAGAGGGGGCTGCAAACTGCCAGTGTGACAGCAATAACATATCCCTGCCCTTAGCTGTTCATGACTCCAAAAGGAACCAAACCTAAGGAGCTTCAAAAGCTGCAAAAGTGATTTGGATGGTTTAGATTCCAAAATAAGTTATTGAAACTCTTGCTCATTCATAATGCATATTCTGTTTCATTCACAAGGGCATTATCCAAATAGAATTCACATTTTAAACAATTTCTCTGATTATAGCTAATATAATAAAGAATAATTAAAAGAACTTCAAAATCTGATTTTTCCAAATCTCCCATACAATGCTCAATTATTGCAGTCCTGCCAGCTACTTCAGTCAGATTATATTTTGTTTACACTTTCATTCCATCTTGACACTGTCATTTTTGTAATATTAGAGAGGTAAATTATAAAATGTATTTCTGCTCATTAAGTTCCTGAAATTACCCCTCTTAAAATCAGTGAAGTGATACCAGCTGACATCAGGAGCATATGGTATGGATCCTAACCTTAATCAAGGTAAAGCCTTAATTACTGGGTTAGGCAAAAATTCCAATAGTGACATTTTTCACTCAGTTTTCCTTATGGGGATACACTACATAGCTAAATTTTTTTTTCAGGGAAAACTGTGTGAACATTATTAAACACAGAACAAGAAGGGGAAAACTTTGAGGAGGCAATGCTCAAACTTATTTGGAAATAAAGTGGGGTTAAACTTACCTAACAAAGCAATTTTTTTTTTCTACATCACAGACATGTCATTCCATTTTTTTTTTTTTTGAAAAGCTATTTTCTCTCTAGGCTGTTAGTGGGTTACTTCCTAGCAGAATTAAAAAGCAGCAGACATCAAACTCCTCAGTGAAAAGTCAGATGACTGAATCACTGGAGATTCTGAAGACTTAATACACAAATCTGTCAAGACCTGTACTCCCAGACTCATCTTTCTTCGGCACCCTTTTTATAAGCTACCAGACCAACATTTATTTAATTCTGACACAATCACAGTTGGAAGCCCATTCTACACATGGAGAAATTAGTCAAGCGATAACTCTGCTAAAACTCAGAAAGTGTTGGTCTCAGATGGGTACAACTCTGATGTTCTTGTTGCAGCCAACTCACTTCTCATGATACCATGCAATCTTCAAATTCCTGCTCCTTCAGTTCCATATCCTTTATCTAAGGCAAAGTAATACAGATTTCCTAGCAAACATTAATATCTAACATTTCTCAGATGAATGTGAAAGCAATTTATAAAGTAGATAAATATCATCCTACTTTGTGATAAATATGGGGGCAGTCACCATCATGAGGTCTTAAAGAAATTAAGCTGCCTGTGGGAGAGCTGTAAATCGTATTATGGATTAGCAACGGGTTAACAGAAACAAAGAGAAGGAAGAAATGATTGCACTTTACAATGGAGGAAAGCCATAGATCACAGGGATCTTTGCAGTGTCTGTTATACTCAGAGAATACAGAAATATAAAAAGAAAGAAACAGAAAAACAAAGAAAAAAATTTTTATGCCTTAATCCCTGTTGTGAATACATTTTGAGATGCGGTACTTCGCTAGTTGTCTTCATCTCAAACAGGGCTCAGTTGTACTACAAAAAGTTTAGAGAGGAGAAAGAAAGTAAGAGGTTTAGAGCATTTCTTTATGAGCAATGAAACTAATCAGGTAGCTGTGATAGGAATCCACAATATTACAGATTATGAGAATAAGTGTAAAAGGAACAGATGCTCATTGTTTCTTCTTATTGGAAAAAAATGGAAGAATCAAATGAAATTGAGAGATGATATGTTCAAAATTATCAACAAGTGGCACTTTTTTCACACTGCTGGTATTTAAACTACGTATCTCTCTTCCCCAGGGTGTGTTAACAGAGTGATCAGGACAAATTTATGGAAGAAACATCCATCAACAGCTATTAAGAAACAGAATACCCCATCTGACTCAGAAGTCATTTACTTACAGGTCACTGGAACCTGTGAGCCCTTCTGCTCTTACACTGCCTACTACTAATGGCCTTACTACTGGCCATTGTCAGAGATAGGACAGATAGACTTTTAGTCTATTCTGATGAACTGTCCTTCAATGCCTTAAGTTTCCCAGAAGGGTGATGGTTTAAACCAACAACAAAAAACTTCTCTTCGTAATTCAGAACTAGCAATGCAAACCTTTGTACTGCCTCTTGCAGCCACGTGGGAGATACACTGTTCCTGAAAAACACTGATATTCATCCTAGCTGGCAGATTGTGCAGAGGGTGACTTGTACACTGTGCTGTCTTTTGACATTTAATTTTTAGAAAATTCATATATTTATTTATGTTTTTATATATATGTTTTAGTATCTTTTTATATGTATGTGTGCGTGTGTGTGTGCATATATATATATATTCAGTTGAATTATATAATTTTAACCATTAGTACAGAAAAATATAGATCAAGGAAGGCACAGAAAATTAGGTGAGCTGGCCTGATAGTGCCAGACACAGGGCCTCTGATTCTCCTGCCTTCTGGTACCTTTTGTCAGGATCCCATTCTGGGTCAAGCTTGAATCTTATTCTCAATGTTATAAGGTTTTGTTTTCCATTAAAAAACAAAAAGCCTTTTTTTTTTTTTTTATATATAATGGTAGGTACCTGATCAGCCCTGTTCGAGCTATCTGTGTCCACAGGTGATGATAAAGCACCTGATTTGTGCCAGAGTTTGAGCACTTCATTAATAAAATGAACTAAAAATAATTTTATAGGGTAAAATGGCTTCAGCAAGTAATGGTACCTAGAATAACTGCAGGCACAGTGAAGGAAGGGATATTGAAATTTTGGCTGTGAAAACACAGCATACTCTATATTTGTCTTTAGGGGACTCTGTCTTCCCTCTTTTATATTTTCAACCCTTTTACAGTTTTTAGACTCTTTCAAATTTACTGCAAGCACTATAGTGGTAACTTCTTTCAGCTGTTCCTACGTCCAAGCCCTCAGTGTCCAGACCAAGATCAAGGTCTGTCCTTACATTCTAGGGTGGTTTTTTTTTGAGTATATTCAAGGCCCTCACAATCTCTACATCACTGTTTTGATCAGTCTATCTCTTACGACTTCTTCCAAAAATGCCTCATTCTAATGTCCATTCATAGTTTAGTGTCTCACACTAGAAAAAATGCTGTGCAAAAAGGATTTTTCAGGATTAGTTCCTTCAAGCAGAAAGTTCATCTATTAAGTGCTGCTTTAGGAAGCAGCAAATATGCTTCTGATGAAATGTACTATTGTTAAAACCCAAAATTACAACATAACTGAAAATGTGTGAAAACACTAGAATTTCTTCTACCATGTTAAAATTTTACTTACTCTTTTCATTCCACTGTGTTGCAAGGATACACATTCCTTTTGATGACAGATAAAAGCCTTTCATATTTTCCTTGCGTGTATTGCAGAAAGTACATCAGATAAGTGAGATAGGAGAAAATCATCAATTATTGCAAATAAAGAGATTTATGGAGTTATTTTTAATGAATTAAAGTGTCAGACTATTTATAGTTAAAAGAACAGGTTCCCTAGGTACGGCCTGCTAATGTTAGTCATCTTTACCATTTGCTGCAACAACATTCAAAATGTTTCAGAGTTAGTTTGTTGTATAATGACTTAATATGTAGGGTACCACAGTTGGATCGCTGTGGTCTAAGCTTCAGAGAAACCATTTGAGTTAAACAAGTGTCAGGGAAAAAGGGCAAACTAAGATTTGTTAAATTAGACTTTGGACACAGTCATGATCAAACAAAGAGATGAAGGCAAAATTCAGATTGAACTTCCAGGCTGCAGGATTTTAGCCAAACAATATTCATTAAAACCAACAAAAATCATAGAATTTAAATCACTCAAATGTCTCTGACAGTCAGACTCAAGCTTGTTTAGAAGTCCACCCACCTGAGGAACATAAAAGGACCTTGAATGAGCCTTTACTGTACAGCAGAGGATTGCCCTAGAGTGGAGAAATCTGCAGCTGGCATAAAACTGATGTTGCTATCTCTTCATCAGTCCCTCTGGCCAACAACATATAAGAGGCATGTCAAGGACAAAAGGGAGAGCAGCCAGAATATAATGTGCACTGCAGAGTCTTGCCAGTCTAATGGGAATTTTGGATACCAGGCACTAAAGAAGCACAGAAGGGTCTTATGATGGAAGTTCTCTCTTTACCCATATTTCTTCCCTTTAAGAAATATCTCATTTCCAAGATGGTCCCTGCAGCTTGTTGGGTAGAACTAGTTAAAGGGTTTGCTGAAGGAGGAGGAGCATCACCCGAAATTTCGAAGATTAAATAATAGAGTTTTATAGTTGTTAAAAAACAATTGTAACCTTGCAGAGATTTTTCACTATATAAAAGTCAGGCTCATTTTTGTTTCTGCTATGGCTATTATCCAGCTGATCATTCAAAAAAAATTAATGAGGCTACTGTTAACTAATACAGGGGTTTCTAGAGAAGTGAGTTTGGCTGCAGGTGGCTTGGTGATGAGGGTCAGGACAGGCTGGCTAATTTTGCTCTGTGTAGAGTCAATTGGGAGTTCATTCTTCATTCCTTTGAAAGCACTTTGAGGTCAAATGGCCTGAGTTTATTAGTGCTCTCAGGTCTCCTGGCAAGACAGCCTGGATTCGGATCAAGTCTGAGTCTCTGATTGTATTTCTGACAAATTAACCATAACACTTCATGGTGTTTATGTCAGCTGGATGCATAAAGATGGATGATGCCTGATACGGCATGAAATGAGGTATATATTTGCTTACCACACATCTCTGAGCCAAAGCTCTCTTTGAAAAAGTTTTAACTCATTTTTAGTAGATGAAGGTGACTTCATCACTTTCATTAAGGTGACTGTGTGTTGTCCATGCCTCTAGGCATCCTCAAATTAGACATACTATGTCTAGGAATCACAGAGTAAGTATAATCACAGCTGTCTTGATGGTACCTTAACTAAAAGGTCTCTTTCCACCTAGAAAGGCCTATTGTGCAGTGTAACATGTCATAAGGATCATACTTGCATCTTAGTAGTATGATAACATTAGACTTTCAGCAGCAGCAAAGCCAATGAAAACATTTCCCCCTTTTGTTCGCTGAATTCTGAACACTGCTTGCAAGTCACTGAGTTATGCCAGGGCAACTACCTGAGTGTAGGACTGTATCTATGCTCACTGAGATACAGAAAAAATCTATGTTCTCCTTGATGCAGCACAAACAACAGCAGCAGCATCTAAAGGTAATAGCAAAATCTTCACAAGAATAGGAATAGTTAGCTGTATTAGGTGAGAATGAAAATGCCTTAGACTGGTTTTGCCACTAAATAAACACGTAGTTCTGAACTATTCCACGGGGCAATCAAGTGCATCCAAGCTTGTTTCGTGTGAGAGGCCTTTAAAATTGTCATGCTGTTTTCAAGACTCAGCAAAACATTGGTACCTAAGTAACCAGAACAAGAGATTTTGATGACTCAATTATGTTGCTTTAATGTGCAAAGAGACTGAGGTACATGGAGGTATTACACCAAGAATTACTGCTTGAGGGGTTTTTAGTTACACAGAATAGAGAACATAGACAAATACACATACCTGTAAATTCATGAATCTGTAAGTTGTTGGGAATTTTCAGAGT
>VYZS01013280.1:0-10496 GCA_013400695.1 Neodrepanis coruscans | reverse complement strand
TATAGCAGCTTTTTTTTTTTTACATTCCAGATTGCAAGCTTCCAGAAATGATCTATCCACATAGAATATTATTAAACCTTTAATTTTTTCCCCCTTCCATATAATATTCTTCCCACAGAGGAAATTCTCTTTTTTCTCTAATACAGTGTGGCTAATCATTAGTTCCTTTCCTTTTAAAAGCTGCCAACCCATTATAAACATGTAAGTAGCTAGCATTTATACTCTTATAAGCATTAGATCTATGAACCCTGAACTCCTTTGCACTCTTACCATTGTTAATCTATAAAAAAACTGTCTTATGGTGTTGGTAAGTATATCTACAAAGTTTCTTTTTGCCATCACAGCATCCATTTTATACATAATTACCTATTATAAGAGACAAAGAACATGAAATATTAGTAGAGAGCAGGGCATCCAATATTTGCAAATTCTGAAGAAGTAAGCAATAAAATTTTGCCCAGTAAACTATAATGGCTTAAATGTCAATGATAATAATTTCTTCTATCAGTAGTTAATCAAGATTGACATCAAGAATAAAAGAAACCAATCCAAAAGTGAAAGAAATTAAAATTGTCAACATTAATTATATTGGCGAAGTTGAGAGTAGACCTGTTATTGTCTAGGTGCTTAGGAAAAAAAAAAAAATTGACAAAGTTAAACTGAGAGGCAAGAATTTTATGGTACATTGTGCCAGGATCCTGGTTAATCTTGCAGAATTTACAGTATTTTGGCAGAACAGAAGATATTAAGCGATATTATGGAATGTAGGGAACCGGCCTTTTAGTAACTAAAACCAATTAACACCTATACAAGATTTTATATTGAGATTCTTTTTCCATTTAGAGAAAGTAAGTAAAATTTGTGTAACAGATACAATCATTGGTTTTTACAAGCATTTAATTCCATCAAGTCCATGGCTTCTATTACAGTTACTTCTTTCTGTGACTCTCTGGATAAGACACTAATAAAGATTCTCTAAAACATTCCAGTCAAATTGTCATCTAGAGATTACAACAAACTAAATGTTAGCGAGTTGAAGTTAAATCATTGCACTGGATAGAAATAGGCCATGGATAATTTGGTGCTCAATGAAGAATTTATTTTGGGTAGTTACAACTAGGCCAGACAGAAAGGCTTTCTGCATTCTGGGAGAACTGAACAAGAGGCCTCATGATGAAGGATTCTTCTTAGGTAGATCACTCATCCTGTTACAAACTTGTTCTTTTCTGTTGAAGGCCAGACACAGAGAGGTTCATGCAACCATGGGGATGGTCATGGTCCCACTTCTGTCTAACATTGGGGTTGATTAAGTCTGGTTTCTATATGTTATTTATTCTTTTTTTCCCTCAGAAAAACCAAAATAAACAAATGAATCCCCACACAACAACAACAACAAAACCTAAACCCCACATTATGATCACTCCTGGTTATTCTGACAAAGAAATCATTCAAATACTTCATAGAATTTGATGAAAATATGTAATCCTAAAATCTCACTACTGCTCCTTCACAGGATACCTCTGGCGTATTAATTGTTAACATTACATACAGCTCAATCTTTTTTCTGGACAATGCAGTGGTGAGTGCACATGTAATGGCTGGTGCTGTCGAATCCTGTCGATTAGAATTTATCTGAGCAGCCCAAAGGAATGCAGAGCAGAGAACATTTTTCTGCTGAGCTATACATGAACACTGCAGCTTCACTTAGTTATTCCTGCTGATTGCTGCATAAATGATAACCAGCTGGAGAGTAAACCACTCCTCAAGGACATACTGGAGCAGAGGCTTGCACCTATGGTGTGGATGCCTACAACAAAGTATTACTCTTGAAAGCACTCTTTTGAACACAGTGCACTGCTGCTTAAAGAAGTTTGCTTTCCTGACTTTTCATCAAAAAAGAAACAGTTCACCACAGGATTGGGGTTTTATAGTCCAAAAAAGTTCCAGATAATGATTCTCCAATCTCTTGTGGGTCCCAGATGGGCTCTGGTCGCCACACTGCGGTATCTTTTAACAAGGCAGACAAAATCTTACTGGCTGCATTTGCTAAGTGGAAAGGAAAAAAATAGGCTTTTTGAATCTGCTCATTAAGATAAGACTGCCTCCTTACCTACCACCTCAAAAGCTGAGTTGTGCATACGTACTTGTAGAGTAAATGGTTAATACTTCTGCAGCTGGTTCTAAAATCAGAAGGGAAGTAAACACAAAAGAAAGTCAAACCAAACTGATGGTGACTTGAGACATGAGAAGCATCAGCTAATTAGAGGAAGAGCATGGTATGGAGCCAGATTAGTAAACTAGATGGAGCAAAACTGAATCAGACAGCAGAGAGAGAAAATAAGAACATAAATTAATAGTCTGCCCCATAGGACAGAATAATCCGAGAGTATTGTGGCTATACAAGTGAATGGTCATGTAATTTTAAGACTGCTTTGTAATACACAAGTGCACAGGGATAGAACTAAAGTAGTGGCATGCTTCTGTTTCAGGAAATACATTTTTTAATTTTCATGATTATTAAATGTGGCAGGATTTCTTTGGAGATTTTGTATATAATTTATATGAATCTCAGTAACTTATCAATTTATAATTTTGGTGCAGAGAGATCAGGATAATAAAATGCAAATAATTTCCAAACTAGTGCCACTGGCATTCATCCATTTTTCTTCCAAATTCCACCTCAGGCATCATTTTCCCTATAAAAATTAGAAATACTGACTTATTCAACTCTTTTTCAAAGAATAACTTGTGCACCTCTAATAGAATGAGTGTTTAATGACCATAGTACTCTTTGTCTTGAAAATGATGATGTACATTCATGAAAAGCATTAAATTTTGATGTAAGTAGATCTGCAATTGTTATTCACTCAGGTGAAATTTTAGCAGAGTGTGAATCTGGATCTTGGATAGCTGAGTTTAACAGTTCATGCTAAGGTGAAACTCCAAAATAACTTATTATTAGATATATTAATAATTTTTAGTGATTGTACTTATAAGCCTTGAAAATTCATGTGGAAATATTATCAAAGAAAACAATCCAGTATATCCTAGTATCTTACTGGTATATATTATTTCACATAGTTCTGAAGATGTCAATGCATTTTACAGCAATGATATTTTAATTCCAAAAGATAGGCTCATATAATAAGGTCTTTAAATGATAAGGAATTAAAAACAAAGCAACCCTAAACTAACTCTTACAAATGTAAAATGTATTACTTTAGGTTAAGGTTGGAGTGTTTGAGTGATATCTTGGCTTCCATCAGTTTACTTGTTTCAACTTGGAAACTTCATTTAAAAGTTTAAAAAGCAAAAACTTTTATAAAGGGAAATGTAGGAATAAGATCAGTTACAAGTGTGACTTCAAGATTCATCTAATTCCTCTTCTCACAAAATACTGCACCTTTGCAGCAAGCCACAGAGTATAGAGGGGAAGCTTTGATTCACAGACATACTTTTCCAGCACAAGATTTATTCAGCATTCAGCCAGAAAGTGTCTGTTTCAGACTGAGAAAAGAGTAAGGAAAAATTAAGCTTAGTTCTGTTTCTCTCTCTTGGAAGGATTTTCTGACAATAAAATTGGCTTCAAAATCCTGCAGAAACTATAAAGGTCTTAATATTAAATGGGTTGTCCTTTACTAATCTCTGAATGATGTAGCATCAAAATACTAAAAAGTATCTAGACAATCTAAAAGTGTCTCATAGAGGTAACTCCAGAATTTAGTTCAGCTTTCTCTCTTTTCTTGCACAGATCCTCATGAATTGGGAAGAAAAAAACCACAAAACTAAACTGACTAATGCTCTTAAGATATATAACATCAATTAATGGAAGGAATGCAATTAATATTTTTTAATTGCAATATCTATGTGTCATCAGTATAATAGAGTAATTAGACAATTTTGAATAGCTAAATCATAACAAATTAATGTGTTAATCCTAACATTATATTGAAGTTTTTGTTTGCAATATGTGTCATGTGGCTACTTCCTTTTATTTCTTTTATCTGTGTTATAACACTCTTTTTATTTAGATTGAAAGGGATCATATAATTTGAAGAGTCCTTGACGTGCATTGAAACAAAAGATGTGTTTAGAAGCAATTTCACTGATTTATTGGCCACTTGAGACTGGAATAATTATGCAATTGAAATATGTATTGTAATTTTATCTAGAAGAGATAGTTTTCCCATATTAGCATTTGCCTGGCTTCTCTTACAAAGATGAGAACTAGTTGGAGAAAACCAAATTGAGGGAACCAAACATGATCAAAGGTCAATAAACCAATGATCTACAAATTAAAACAAAAGAGAGAGAAAGTAAATCACAAGGTACCTTCATATAGTTCTATTCTTTCAGCTATTACACTGATCATTTAGGCTACTTGAATTCTCTCTCTGGTAAATGACAATATGCTTTTAACAATCCTCATTATTGGATTTCTCAAATGGAGTTATCAAGCTCAACATAAAATTATACATAATATTTTACATATTATATACCTGCCCTTATATAAACAGGAATTGATTCATTTTGGAGTACATAAAATATGCTCTCAAGATTGTACTAATCTAACAAAGATCTTCAGTATTCACTAGGTAATTGTTGATAAAACCCTTTAACATTTTATCAAGTCTAACATTCTTAAAAATTTTACAGTGCAGACCATCGATGGATTTCAAAACCCTCCAAACATAATTAAGCAATTTGCATCATATAAGAAAAGGAATGTATGGCTCTCTTTTACAAATGAGAAAGATTGGATGGATTACTTAAGAAGAAATCCTACAAGAAAATACCATTTTGGTTTCTATTATCTTGGTCAATTGTGGACAAGGAATGAAATTGTTACAGGGATATTTCAAGAAAAAAAGGAAGAAGAAAACATACACTAAAAGTCATATATGAAGTTTATAGCAGAAGTAGAATAAAAACTAAAAAAAAAAAAGTTTTTTTTCCTAAGGTTGGAGGTAATATATAGGGTTTTCTTCAGCAACATATTTTGGAAGATTCTTCATTTTAAGGGCACAAAAGATTTGCTTATATTATGGTTTCAAAACCCAGAATGAGGGGTGAGGTGTCCAATCTTTTGTTTTGCTTTCCCTTTTAACTGTTTTCCTTCCTTGTTTTTGCCCCTTGGAGCTGTGGAGTGTGTGTTTGTGTATGTGTGTTTGTTTATGTGTGTGTGGGCGTGGACATGGGCTCAGCTCTGCCCTGGACCTGTTTGGGAGTGAGAGCCCCCCCCCCCCCTGCCCCCCGCCCTTCCCTTGGAGACGCAAGCCCAGAGCTGGAGGGATGAGGAGAACCAGTGCCATTGGGTTTGAGATGGGAGCCTGCGGGACTTCAGGCGTGGAGTGGCCCCACTTCTTCCCCCACCTCCACCCCCACCGGAACGCACGTGGAGGACATGGATACGGACATCTTGGTGATGTGGCCATCAGAGGAGAGTGGAACAGCTTTTGATTGGAGGGCGGTGGCAGGGGGCGGGGAGGGCGGTTGTCAGTGCGGTGTTTGAAAGGGGAGAGGTAATTTTCCGCTCCCTCTCTTCGGTCCGGGACAGGTTGCGGGAATGACGGAGACAGCAAGCTGGGAAAGACAGGACTGCTATCTAGACATTCTGGTTTTATTTTAACATTCCTTTTTTATGGAAGAAGGAGAGGTGGGAAGGATTGCTGGGGCTGTTTCTATTACTTGTCTTTGTTTAAGGGAACAGGCAATCTCTCTTTGTTTCCCCCACCCCTGTTTTCAAATTTAATAAATTCTGTTGCATTTAATCCCCCTAACAAGTTCTCGTCCAGATTTTGGTGGATAATTTTTGTTTACTATGCTAAACACAGTGTAGTGACAACAAACTAAGCAGGTGGGTAAATATATTACTTAAACTGCGAGATTTTTTTTAAAAAAGTAGAACTTCAAATCTAAATGCTGAATCTAATGCTGTAAAGAGAGAACCATATATGTCAAAGAAAAAAAGAGAAAAAGACATTTTCAAACTTCAAGGCTTTTTCATGCCTGAAAAAAACAAAAATCACTTCCTCCAAATATATTTGTATACATGCATAAAAGTTTATGCATGTTCCTCCAAATATATATTCTATGTATTCTATATATGAATAATGTATTCTATTTACTATGGTAAAACCAATGCCTTGTCACACTTTGTACCATATGACAGGGAGCAACAAGGATTTGGGATGTGAGAAAATACTATAGCAAACTTCTCCATTGTTTTACACTGTGTGCAGTAAACTACAGTGATATCCACTGTGGATGAAGACAAATTTACCTGACTCTTTCACATGTGCAGTGGAGTAAATAAGCCTGTGTGTATTAAGCGGAAAACAATGCCAAAGAGAAGGGGGCACAACTCATATTTCCCTCATATCCTGCTCCCTCTTTTCCTTAACAGTGGCTCAGATTCACTTCTTCCCTGTCATTTTTATACAACCATAGCACTGTACTAATCCTTGTAAATTATTCCATAATTTGTGACCCTGAATAAATAACTGAAACAGCCTTTGGCACATAGGAGTGTTTTTGTTGTTGTTTGCTTTTTTAACTTGGTAATAATCTAAAAATCTTTCTTTCAATCACCATGCAGAATCAGTGAAGCACAACCAGTGTTTCTTTAGAATCAGTGGAAAAATAGGTGGCTAACATGTATGAATAAAGGGGGAACCCCCTGTGTTCCTGAATATCTTGCTAAAAAAAAGAGAAAAAATAGTGCACTCAACCAAGGAAAATGTGAGAGGGAGAAAGCTGCATTACAGTGATTTATGTGCCTCTGTTACATATCAGTCCTGGTATAGAAGTATTTCTACCCAGTAAACAACTATTTTAAGAATCTGCTCCATAAGCAGTATCATTTTCTTTTCTTTCCTTTCAGTTTTCAAAAATTTATAAGTGTCTTTACTAATGATTCTTTTCCTTTTGTGAATTTCACAGAGGATCCTTAGTCAAGAATAATTATTATTTATAATTATTTATTTATATTTACTAAGATATCACAGTTGATTCTCTAACAACATCAGTCAAAAACCTTTACATGCCGCAAATTGTGTGAATATTCTGTTTCTATTGCTGGCTGTTTTAATATCTCTTTGGTATAAATGAATATTTTTTTCCCTCTTCTTAAAGAGCCAACACATGTTCTCTCATCTTCTGTCCCTGTTTCTGAGCCAAAACTCTGAGGAGGTTCATTCACAGTTAACTTTATAAAATACACTACCAGCAAGACTGGGCACAACTTCCTACTTTTTAGTACAGAGGCAACCAATCATTAATTTTACCATTGAACTTGGAGAAAATTTATACTTATTTACAAAATCAATAACAAATTTCCTGGGTTTATATTACAGAAAGAATACAGTTAGTTCCAAAACAGGATCATAACTGACTTGAGAGTTTTCGTGATTAATGACCTACTCAGATCTCCATGTTGTGCTTCCTTCCATTCATACATGTGATCATGAATAAAAGGCATTGCCCTCATATCAGTTTAGCGGTTTTTTACATTCAAAAGCATCGATTCAAAACTAGTAAATTTTTTAACATGATCATACACATAATTTGAAAACATCTAGTCCCAGGCCAGAGAGTTTTGACTGAATCACATTAGTTCAAAATCAAGGAAAACTGAAAAAAAACACGTACAACTAAAATCAAGCAACCTTCTAAAATCTGTCTGTAAATCAGTCAGTCTCCTAAAACTCAGGAGAAAACTCTGGACTGAGGGACAAACGAACCCGAGAGCTTAACAGTCAGAGACCAACTATATTCCCATCAAAAGATTTTGAAGAGAGATGTTCACAGAGTCATATTTCCACTTGAGCTTCTTCCCACTTGAGCTTCTTCCCTGTCTTGTGCAATGAACAAGCCCCAACAATTTAGATTTCATTTTTATTCTTGTGTTCCCAGTTGCTGCTACTGACACAGACTAGAGAAAAAAATTCATGTCTATATTGATTTCATAATAAATGCTTTTTTAGGATACACAGGCTTGTTTTAAAATTAAGATCTACAGCTATTTTGTATTATTTTTTTAACTATTTTGTCAGTTCCATCAGAAGTCCGCCTTTTTCATCCAGTGTTTCCTATATGGTATATGTTTAATATACATAATAGTGGAACACTGATGTACCAGTGGGGATAGAGTGGATAATGTTCTGCACAGTATGCATTTTCTGTTAACAGTTTGGGGACTAAATTAAAGTTCTTTAAATTCAGCAGCTTTTCATAGCGCTTAGAGTTAAAGGCTCAGTGCATCTTCAATATCAGTGAGGAACTAGGATCCATGAATGCTTTCTTTGTGCTAGCCATAAATCTGCTATATATGCTGATGCAAAGTGCAATTAAGAAAAAACATTCTCTTAAGACCTGAAACTTGTCCATCCTCCCCCCTCCCCCAATTTTAATCTGACAAGAAAACTCATAATGTTTATGATATACACCTGAGATCACTGATTGATTACTGCCATTTAGTTAGTGCTCCATATGCAATAAATATGCAATAAATTACATACAATTAGTATAAATGAAAGGCCAAGTTCTTAGCTGATCTATCTGACAGGAGACAATACAAAGTAGTTAGGACACCCAGTCCCTTTTCCCATATATTTTTGTGTTTATTTAATCTTCTTTTGCAGGCCCCAGAAGGCATATTGACAGGGACGGTTTTCCCTCAAATCAACATATGCTCCTGCCTAGGACATAATCACATGTATACTGAGTTTTCCTTGTGTATTGCAAGAAAGTGGTACACCACATTTCAAAGCACGTTATATGTATAGTCTCTGAATTCAGGAACAAAAGAAAGGAAAAAGCCCTCTGTTGCATGCTGAGGATAGGGACAGATTGTACTCGCGCTGCCCATGTGCCAAAGGAAATCATAAGGTGTAAGACAAGGAGATAACCATTATAACAATGTGTATATCTCTGTGACTGTATGCTCTTGTTTAGAGCAAAAGCAAAAAATTTTCACATCCCACCATTGGTAATTTACATTTAGTACTCACATGCTTCTTTCTATCTCGAATTTTTAACAACTCCAAGGACACATCTCATTCTGAGAAGACACAGCAGTAAGAAGAGAGTGCAAGACTGGTGTACATCTGTCCACACTTTTTGCCTCTCTTAACTTTGTGAAGTGTCCCATGACAGTAAACTGAATTTTCAAGGAAAAGACAACTCCATGATCTCTGTCTCTCTCTGTCTCAGGAATATAGCTTAAAGCAGCTAAAAGGGACCAAGTATTATTTGGCCAAGGCCCTAGGTTTCCAAAGACAAGTATTTTACAGTCAGAGTGCTTTGAATACGGAGAGTAACTGGAGAGGAACAGGTTCTTTCCCACTAGGATTCAGCTTCTTTAGAATAGTGCCTGCTTTATACCATTAAAAATAAATAAATTATGCAGGCTATCTGTCTTCCCCCAGACATTTTAGTCAAGACAAAAACTAGTTCTGTAATATCAGTTCTACTTTATCAGTCCAGGAAAGGAGAGGAAGCTCTCAGAAGGACTGATGAGAACTCTGTATGCTAATTGCCTTTCTGACCAGACAAAAATGTAGCAAAAAATTATTATAAAGCAGGACAATGAAAAATTAGTTTCTTTGTCTAAATGCTTCCAGTTCTTGATAAATACTCACTGTTTAGGCTTACCAATTTTTTTCAGCCTGCAGCTGCAGACCCAGTGTTCCCTGTCCCTTACCATGACTGACGATCTGACTGTCTGCCAGAGAATCGCCAATTCCTCTCTGCAGTCTGCTTCAGTTATTTTTTCAAGAGCATTTTTTCTCTTTTTCTTGAACCTGATGATCTCACACCGGAAATTCAGCTTTTTTTTTTCCCAAAGAAGAGGGTCTTTTGTGACAGTAACAGAGCACTCTTACAATCAGCTGGGAGTTTTCCTTACTTAGGCAAGAAAAAAAATAAGGTCAAGAACTGACAGAGTTCCAGCAGCGCTTAAACTCTAGTGCACAAAAAGGCTATTTAAGGAGCAACAAAAAACTGAAGACACATTTACTCTGAGGTAATGGTGACATAATTTTTTATAGAATAATTCCCAGTTATTTTAACTTATTTTTTCTTGCTGCATTCAGGACCAAAATGTGAATAAGATATAGATGTAAACTTTACATGGAAACAGTGTGTCTCACAAATCAGTGTAGAAACGTTCAGCACAAAAATGGCTCTTTACCTTGACAATAAAGGCCAGTTTGATAGTTTATTTTCTTTATTCTTACAATGAGCCTATTGAAAAACCTTCATCATTTTTATTCTGCTTCAATGCCTTACAGTTTTCTATCCCTTGTAAAGGAAATAAAGTTACTGAAGGCAATTTGGAGACTCTGAATGAGATCTTGTTTTGGAGTTTCATAATGATTTCATGAATTTATTTTGTACTGCAAATTACAGTTTCCTGATTGCTAATATGAGACTTTCAGGTTTTTATTAGCATGTCTGTGGCTAAGAGACTGGTCAAATTTACTTTAGCCTTGATT
>VYZS01013266.1:18669-71050 GCA_013400695.1 Neodrepanis coruscans | reverse complement strand
TCACTGATGTAACTGATGGCATTGCACGAGGACGGCAATAGGGAGCAAGGACGTGGATGGCTTATACCAGGACTGACACTGAGAGAAGCTCCAGGACAGGAGTTAATATCTGAATTGAATACAATGTCTCCATATAATGCTGGGTAGTAGCACAGTATTTTATCACTAATAGTATAGGTATTTCAGTTATATTCATGGTTGAAGCCAGTTTAAAGCAGTAACACTTTGTGAATGCTGTACTTTGCATCCTGCTTTAGTTGAACTTTTTACCCTGCTCTGGACAGCACACCTACAGCTTTGCACAGCCCTTGCAGAAAGGCACCAGGCCACTCTTACAAAAATCCTTAGTTGTATCCTTTAAAACAAGTTCTGCCTGAATATTTAACTAGGGACTTAATGAACTTCTCAAATTAGGGGTAGAATTCTTAGTCAAAGCAAGTCCCACTTGACAGATCATTGTGCTTTTGTAAAATCTGTGGAGCAAACATGTTCAAAGAGGTTCCTGCTTTTGTAGACCTGAAGATGACAACAGTCAGACTTGAAAACTGAGGCCCTGCCACCCCTGGTGCATGGCAGAACAAGGCCCCTGGGCACTTACTTGGTGTCCAGGAGTTGCAGCTGTTGGTTGCTCTCTTTGTAGGAAATTTTCAGCTTTGCTTCTTGTTGCATTATCGATTGCTCTACTCTGCTCAGCAGGTGAGAAATCTGAAACAAAATTCACAATTTACCATTTTGCAGCAGCAGTTCATTACATGCTCATTTGGGATATTTTCATAACAGTAGAGGAGGTCTCAAAGAGAGGTCACTTCTGCTAATATTTTAAAAATTACTGAATTTGAGTATTTTACTTTACCTTGAAAAATATCTCTCAATGTGAAAGTATCAACATTTTGAAAACTCTTTTTTCCCTTAATAATTTGAATAATTTTACCTTGAAAGCCTCTGCCTGCTGCCCTCTTGAGACAGTTGAATTTGCACAACTCATACGGGGCATCTCCAAATTGCCCCATAAGCAGAGTAACGAAATGGCAAAGCACTCCAGCAAAACTGAAGGATATGCTCCATCACTTTGTATTCAATAGCTGCTGCAGGGACAGAAGTGCTGGGTTTAACTGGGGATAAGTCATCACTAGAAGGAAATATTTCTCACCAAAACAATCATCCCACTTCCACAAAACACACCGTTCTGGTTTACAAGATGACAACGTGCTCCTCGTGGGCTAATACACTACACTGAGTCTTCTGAGAGAGGTAAAGGGAATTTTAACTATTTACCTACTGCAAAATGAAGATGTAAAATACTTTTGTTGACCAAGAAAATGGGAAGGCCTTGAGATGGAGATATGAAGAATCCTTTTCCTTCATGCCACAAGTTTCTGCTTGGGTGTAGTGCTCACTTCCATTCTCAAACCCAATGGAAGAGAAACCTGACAGACAGATTAATGGATTCACAGAATCCAAAGCCAGTTTTGTTTTGAAGACCTTCAAAAATGATGTTCAAATACATATAGAATCATCCTGAGAAGGCCAAAAGACACAGGGAGAGACACTGCTTGGATTGTTGTGGTTTTCTGGAGCAGCCGTGCCATGTTCACATTCCAAGCTCAAGAAGCCATTCAGGGCAGTAGTCACTGGAGCCCTTTCAGGTGCCTTTACACACTGGTCCCTTCTACACAGCATGCTGAAGGCAGAACTTAAGGACCATTTTTCAGTTAGACCAAGTAGGTACCAATATTCAATGTGATAAGGACTGAGAGCAGATACACCTCTCCATTTTTACATCTGTGACCTCCCAGGATGATCATTAATACTAAGGGAGTCTGTGGGAATTAGACTATAACTCTTACCTGTACATGGATTGCTCTGGTCTAAATACAATACCTGTATTTCTGCTTCTTTGATTTTAGATTCTAAGATCAGCTTGGAGGTGTGTTGGTCTTTACTTAGGCTCTGAAGTCTTTCATAGGTAATTTTATGCTCTGCTGAGAGTCTGGCTAACCCAGCATCACACCTGGTTGAACAGATAAAAAAACAAAGCAACAGCTTTATAAAATAGACTTTTTAAATTATGCATTTTATACTGTCCATTTCTGTGACATTGCTGGATGTCTGGGGAAACAAGGTCTTATGAGACTGTAGGAATGGTCATATATAGCTCACAGAATTCAGCAAACTGCTCCCAAATAGGCCTCAAGGTCCAGTAATTTGTATCCTACATTCCAGTATTCTTGGCACTCACCTAATATGGGTACACAGTGTTATCAGTCAGGGAAATTGAAAGATGCAGAATGTCATTACCTTGCATTTTTGTCATCCTTCAGAAGACACCTGATAAGGTGTGTGTGATTTTGCCTACATGATTAGAAGCCTAAATAACTGAGGACCATTTTTTCATTATTGTAGCTTTGTATTTTTATTTGTGAAACAATAGTATACCATTAATACTTGTAATAAACAACATGGGGCAAATGTCACAGTTCTTAGCTTTTATTTAGGTAAATAAATAAATTGTCATTGAAAGCAATGGCAATTTTGTCTCAGAAAAGACTATGAAATGAAGTCCTGGAACATAATACTTATTGTTTCTTTTCTTCACATTGGAACATTTTTCGATGCTTTAACATTTTCAGTCTAAATGTGCATTTTCTACCAGATTTCAAAATTAATATGGCCAGGTGGATTTCATCTACAGTAATACAACAAAGACATTAACTGAGCTGTAAAAATGTAAGTACTGTGATTTCAGGAGTAAGACCTCTGTGAATATGACTCATGTATGTTTTTTTGCTAAGGGAAATATGTAATCAGCAATGTTACCAAATTTGATCTAGAAAACTGATGAGGAACAGACAGGAGTTACAATCTGAGGGAGAAAGAGGCAGTAAAATGGAACAAGCTGAGACATGTTAAGTTATTACCTGAACCAATGACACACTTTATGCTCTTTTTAGTCATGTTTCAGTTGGAAGGCTCTCACTTCAACAGCGTTTTCATCACCTCGGTTACAGTAACTACTGTTATCATTAAACGTGAAGGGAAAGTCACAGATAAAATGACAAATGGAGCATCTGCTTATTATTATGGTACCATTTCAATATGAGAATAATCAGTCATGTAAAATAGCAGGCAGACATTATAATAAAACTTGTGGAAATCAATTTATAGTGTAGCAGTTCAGCACTGCGAGACTACTTAAGTAATGTCTGTAGGAAGAGCAGCTGAGGTTTGATAGCAATGAACCAGACTCGTGGGTCTCATAATCAGGCACTTTCTTTAGAAATATGAGAGAAGCCAAATCTCTCCATGTTGTTATGATCAGGGAGAATCAGAGGAATGAAATCATCTTGCATCTAGTCACCAAAAGGATACAGGCTCCAATAAATGGTTAGTTTTGTTTCTCTGAGGCATGACAGAAAATATAAAAAGCAACAGCTTTGAAACTACTGAAGCAAACGTAAACAGCAAGCATCTGTAATTGTTTTTAAGGCAAATTACTGTTTGGGGTTTAATCACAGAGCATCTCTCTCTTCTTCATGGAATTCAGTTCCATGGTCAAAGGGTTCATGTAGTTCCATGGCTACTGAAACATTACAACCCTGTCTATGTTCATATAGTGTCAGCCCAGGATTGTATTGATCAGATTATTTGGGCATGTTCTATTTTGTTTTGATCTGAAAGAAAATATTAGTGTTCAGTGTCAAAGAATGAGATTCTGATGTTAGATATGTGAGTACACAGTTTGAGTTAAAAAGTTAGGACAGCTACATAACTTCACTTTATGCTTTCAAATGGGAGGGAAGGCAATAATAAGATGAACATATGGAAAAGCGTTTGCTTTCTAACACTTTTGATTCAGGTTGCTACTGCAGGATGGGTTGGAAGATAATCAACAATCTAAATACAAGGGAACATTATAGCTTGGAATTCTTCCATGTTCAGAAAAAAAAACAAAAAAGAGAAAGATATGACAAAAAATGGCACATTACAATCCCCACACTTGTTTGGTCATCTTAAAAGCACAAGGAAAGACATGAGAAACAGATTTAAGATTTCTGGGGATAGTTATTAGTGTAAAAACATAAGAGCCGAGTATCAAACCGCTTTGTACAAAGAAGTGCACAGTAAATAATGCGCTGAAATACTGAAGTTATCCATACAAACAACCCAATGCAGTTTTTTGTATGCAGTTGCACACATGCAGTGTTGAAATTTGGACCAAAGATGAACTAGAATGTGTTCATTTTGCTACTGTTTCATTTTGGGGGACAATTTCTGAAAATTCTGATTGCAAGCTGTGTACTTAGGTGAGATAAGTAAATGAAGACTAAATGGAGAGGTTTCATACTGCCAAGTGTTATCCTCAATTTCAAAGCATATAGAATTCTAAAAACCAGTAAAGTTTAATACAAACAGTTACATTATCAAACAATTCCCTTCCACGCTGTGGTAAGCAAAAGCAGTAGTTATTTTCTGGCACACTGAAGAGTGTTGTCTTTGACCTCTAAGAAATCCAAAGACAGTAGTTGCTCCGCTCAGCATCACTAAGGCCCAGATAAAGCTGAGAGCTTTGCCAATATTCACCAACTGATGCTCTATACATGTGCTGTAATGGTATGTGGAGAGTTTGTAATGTTCCTGTTTTTGTATAACAGGAGATGTTCCAATTAAAATGCCAGTTTTTCAGTGAAAAACAAGTACTGAAGAACAAGTAATGGAAGGCAAGCTGACATGCCCAGGGGATGCACTGAGCAGGACCAGCAGAGCTGGTGGATTGTGCTGGCCTGGCCCAGGGAGCCCAGAGCAGCCCTCCCTGTGCTCACCTCCTACACAGCAAGAGCCAGAGCACAGCAGATTTATTGTACTCAGAAGTTCATAAATGTGGTGCATCCCAGATGCATCAGACTCATTTTCTGTGCAGTGCAGGGAAATCTGCCTACATGTAATGAGTCCAGGTTGTCTGAAATGAATCAGTTCTAGAATGTATATAAAAAATTTATCTGTATATGCAAAGTAGGCCCAATTTGAACATGCATAGATGACATTTCTCTGAATGTTTCAGCTATCAGGAAGCTTCTAGAGACAGCTACTGCTATTGTTCCAACCACACTGCTGTATTTAAACTTTCCAGAGAAATATTTATAGTCCAAATATTTATAGTAATTCTCTAAATAAATGATAAGGCCCTACTCATTAATTTTATGATCTAGTATCACTAGAAAAAAAATTGGTACATCTGCTTTATGTAAGATTGACAACACCAGGGGCAGGAGGCTGGAAAAATGTTGCTACTGGCTTCTATCTACTTTTCTTCTGAATGCATCACTGAATTTAACAGAGGTAATATTTTTCTTAAAGTTACTAATAATATTGATTCTTAGGAATCATTCATGGTGACTGCTGTGATAATACTTTACAAATTCATCAATAAACTGTGCTTATGGAGAAATGGCAAGAGACATGAAATGCACTGTGTATTCAGTCACCTTCTGATAGCAAAATTAGTTGATTCTGTGATGTGAATCACACTTCCTCAGAGCTGTGGGGACTCTGGTTTGGAGCTGTGCTTCAGAACTGCATGGGCACGTAGGGATCCCAGTTCTCACCAGGAAAAGCAGCAACCCTCAAGAAATAATGAGACAGTTGTTTGATGACGTATTGACACGTTACAGAACAGTTGGTGTTAGGAAATAAACACCACTCTCTCCAATACTGAAGTTGAATAGGTTGTTGTGTATGCATGTAATTGCTGGAACTGAAATTTGGCCAGAATCCTAAGGCTGACACTGAAATGATTACATGGCCAAAGGGTTTAGACTTTGGGCTGTCCTGTCATGTGCAGCCTGTATGAGCTGATTCCCTGTCTGTCTGCAGGGCCAGCCCAGAGCAAAGTGAGCTGCTGTCACTGCAGCCTGAGCCACACCTTCACTGGGGCTGAAAGCTGATGCAGAGTAAGACAGTAACCCACAGGAACTTGATCATGTTTCTAATGTTTCACTCTGAACTCATCTGAAAGCGAGCAGGGCTGCATGGAAAAGCAAAATTACATTAGGTAAGGGAAGTTTATTTTATATTAAGAACATTGGCTGGAGTAATCAGAAAGTGTTTATCCCAAAGAAAGCTTCTGTATTGTGCCAACAGCACCACAGACCATGGTCTTGACCAAGATCTCCAGCTGGTGCTATAATCATTATTCACAGCAACATTAATTTTCAAAGTAGAATATGTCTGTAAATAAAGACAAATAGCTTTCCCTCATGGAACACTGCTTTAACTTGATTTCTGATAAAGAGAAGACTTTTTTCTTCCTCATTTGAGGATTTTTTTTTTTTGTAGAGAGCATGCTGAATGGAAGCATAGAATGCAGAGTAAAAAGTAACAATTAAAAGACAATAAACTGATTCTTTTATGGTAATGAATATAAATAGCCTACAGTTATTGCACAGTGTGACAAGGCAGATGGGTTTAGTCTCATACAATTATCAGATAAATTGCAGCCCAGGCACAGTACAAGGGTGGTGCCCTAAGGAAATAAAGGAAGAAACCCTGGCACAGAGTGTGCCAGTCCCCACTGCTCCCATTCCAAGTACTCAGGGCAGGCAAGGGCCCCGCTGTGACACCCAGGCCAGCACGTGTTTCCTCTCCTGAGCTCTGTGATTGGAGGCAAAGGCACTACATTTGCTTTCCAAGGTGTCAGTAACGGGGCTGCTCCAAATCTGGACCCCTCTCAGGATGCAGTATGATCAACAAAGTGGACATTTTATATAAAGAACAGGAAGATCCAAGCATGCAAATTTCTCAGGGATTTCTCAGAGATACATATGTGTGTATTACTTTCTCTCTTTTTCAACCGTTTTTCTGATTTGACAAAATAAACTAGTTCATTCATGTTTGCTGAAGCGTAGTACATCATTTACTAATTGTTTTAATTATTTTTAAAACTTCTCAAGTATTCTTTACAAAATGAGCTATGAAAGTTACAGTGGAAGCTTCAGACAATTGAATAATTTATGAGAAAAACTTGAGTTCAAAGAAAGCCCCTCCCTGATTATTTCTGTAGGCTGGTTATCACTAAATCAGTTACAAAGAAAGAAGAAAAATTACCTGTACAATATAGACAACAGGTCAAGTACCGTACAAGTACAACTCCACCAAAGTTATTAGCCAATCCACTTTAGGCCAGATTCGGTCCTTTTCCTGGAGGTGTACATAACCTCTGTCTTTTATGTTCAACTTTACAGACACTGAAACAAATGTTGTTGTACTGGGGGTTGTAAATGTGTCATTGATGGCACAAGTGAATTCTGTGCAGCTGCACAATTGCAAGCTGGAGTATCAGGCAGCCTGTAAAACCTCTATTATTGTATAGTTTTCTGTTCCTTATGTGTCATGTAGCCTGTGTGGTTTTGAATATGGCTAGTCAACAAGGGAATGTGCAGATTTTTACTTCTAAAACATATGCAAAAATGTGCAACTATTTTGTTCTTCACAAGTGCAGATTGTTCCATGCTGCCTTTATAATTGTGCTAATTACTGTGTTTCAAAGATACATGAGTCTAACCACGGTACTTTTTTAAAGCTGAACCTAATCCAAATTTGCCAAAGAAATTTGAAGTAATTTATTTAAAATTAATTTCAGGAATTTCAGGAATTAAGGGTGATATTGTTCAGTTTAACATGTAATACTGGAGTGGAAAGGATTATTACTCATTTTCTTGAAAACACAGAGCAAAATTATCCTGGGAATTTTGCCAAAGTTGAATTCAGCCCATTATTATTAATGTTAATACTTCAAGAGTAAAGCAACATTAGCTAGTCCCCAAAATACAGTTCCAGATTGACTTTTACCTTGCAACTCTTCCCCGAAGGTCTCCTAAGCCAGAGAGCTGCCGCATTTCCAGACTCTTCAGGGTAGAATTTGTTCCATAGCTGAGATTGTCTCTGACACGTATCTGTTCCTGCAGCATCTACAAACCATTCATATGCAAATAAAACTCGGGATGTCACATTTAATGTACACTTAAAATGTCAGTCATTATTTTTCAGTAGTTCAGGATCCTCAGATACCATTTTATTATTACTTTTAGCTTTGTCTTGTAATGTACTAAAGCAGATACCTTTCAGGTATTTTATTATTTCTTTTAAATAGTGTCCAATCTGCATATAAATTGTGTATTACGTATTAAGTATAACTTGACAATGAAATAGAGACTTAAATACCACTTTTTCACCCTTTCATTTTCCCCACCACACCCCTGCTGCTCACTGCAGCAGAGGTCAGACATGAAGTCATGGATCTGCACATGATTAGGTCATAAAACTGAGAAGTTGGGTTTGGTTACTTGGTGTCGTCAGTGAGTCGGAAGGGAAAGAAAGTTTATTCCAGAGCTAAGGCATTTCCTAGTGTTTATACAGCACAGCCTTTGGACTGAAGTTGAGCTGAGTATTAGTGTCGCATTAATTCATTTTTTCTAGATTTTCCAGTGCCGCTTTTGAAAGCAAGCTTATTAGAACCACAAAGGCTTCTGTGTTTATATGCTAATATCCTGTGCTATTTTCACAGCCACTGAAAGAATTATGTAATTTGCAAACACTTTTTCAAGTCATAAAAACAATTCATAAGCTTACAGGATCTTCAGACCTTATCTGACCTTTCCTTATCCTGTGGTAAACCTTCTTACGAAATGAGAAGGCATCAGCAGCTGAGGTGGAACATTCTTAACATACCTCGATGTCCCGGTTGAGCTGCCTCACTATGGCCGTTATGTTTCGGATGTGTTCCTCCAAGAGTTGCCTGGCCAACCGGTCACCCCCGCCTTTGTTCTGCATTCTGTGCAGAGTGGAAACAATGTCCTCCTTAATGCGAAAAGCGTGTTCCACAAGAGCCGCTGTTGTTTTCTCATGGCTCAGGATTCTGTCTTCCAGCTGATCCACCAGGCTTGCGGATGCCAGCGGGACCGCTGTCAGCGCCTGGCTGTGCAGAGGTATGTTCCGAACCCGTCTAGTGAGGAAGAATATCCAGATGTTGTTCAATTCCAACACAAAACTCTGCAATGTTTTCCACTGGAGACAGTGCAATGCTGGCAGTGCTGGGGAGAAGCCCCAAAATCCTCCCAGAGAGAGAGGGCCCACTGCTACAAGTAAGGGAGTGCTGTGCTGGCTACTGTGTGTATCTTCTACGAAGGCAGGTCAGGCTCTTTTTCATACTCTTTAAGGAAGCTTACAAAAGGCTCGCAAGAAAAGGATATTAGCATATTAAAGGTAGTTACAATTCAGAACTATAATTTGATTAAGAATCCAAATCCAGACCCTTTTATTGAGTTTCAAAAGTAATGCTATTTTTCTCTGCAGTTTTCAGGCTTAATCAAAGCCATAACTGCAGAAGGTAGGTATTGCAAATTAAATGCAAACAGACTGAGATTAAAAAGGAGTAGGTTGTGTCAATTGCTTTTTTCAGTCTCTATAGCTACCCTGTAATACCATACAGACTTGTTCTACCATGAACTGGACAGGAGCATATGTGGGTAGAGAAACTGAGGAGAAACCAAAATGATGACAAGCTTCTCACAGCCTTAAAAGTCAAAATTTTTCCCATAATAGCTTACATTTATTTGGGTACCTTGAATATTGGTCTAGATTTCTCAAGAGTGCTCTGCACTGCATGGCTTCCAGGGAAAGCAATGGAGCTCATGGGTGCCCAAAGTAAAGGCTGTTAAAATGCATGGAATCTTTTCCTGCCACTACATTCTGTAAAGAATAATGAAAATTTTCAGAAGCATAAGTGGAAGATACAAGTTCAACCCCACTTTCAAAGACTTTTTTCTTGGAACTGTTATTTACTGTGTATTCTCATGTTGTTTCCTGTTAATGAGCCAAATTAGCAGCTCAGTTTCACTATGATGAAATTGTTAAAGATAAATGGGGACTCCAACAAAGGTCACTTTTGGTTCTGAGTTTTCACACTCATTCCATGCCATCAGAAGACTGGCTAAAGTATTGTACTCTTGGACTTCTATTCAGTTACAGTTCAAGCTATTTACTTTCTTTGGGAAAAGGTTAAGTAAAAGCTGAGTAAGGAATTGTAATTTGGGCCATGATTTTAATGTCTACAGTATTTCACTTTGCTTTGCGCACTAATGCCAAAGTCCCAGGTCACACCATTACTATATAGAGAGAGAATTAAGAGACACATGAGATTCTGCAATATGAAAATTTTACTTTTTATATTCCAAACTGTACCTTTCAGAAGGAGCAAGAGTTGGGAAGATTGGGCTTCGGTGGGCCATTTTCTGGTCAATAATTTATGTCTGTTAAAAAGAACACATTGAATTATTGAATAGTTCATATCTGGTAGTGAAATGACAATGCTTCTGCTTTAAGTGCACTTTACGTAAAGTTTAACCTTATGCTGACACCTGTGATCTTGGCATTCAAATACTGCCTAGGCAATAAATACAAATAAAAATCAATACAAAAGAATGCAGACAAAACTGCTAAAAAGCTTTTTATAGTGAAAATGATACTCTTGAAAAGGCAAGGTTGACAGGCTTGAAACTGAAATCTGCTGTTGACCCACAGAACCGGTTTGGCAGAACAGAGGTAAACAAACTTCTTGTTCCCCATCTGTCTACTCGTCTCAGACATAAGTAACCAATGAATAATAAAGTACAATCTAGAGGACTGTCATAAAATTTAAGAAAATATTGGCTGGAAAATCAAATAGAAATGTTTCAGAACATTGAGGGTAAGGTGTTTTTCAGGTAAAAGCATTGGCAGCCAGAAACCTAAATAAAATATGTGACATCAACATAGTTTAGCAAAACTGAGTCTTTTATTAGTTTGCCTTCAAATCTAAATGACACACATTATGTTGCAAGCAAATTCTTCTGTGGTAAGAATATAGATTATGGCTTTAATTTTTAGTTATAGCCAGCTAGACTGTGACAGATGTTGCAACAGGATAGGTCTATTAAATAACTTCAGAGCATATATTTTAATATCTTACTGCGAGACCAGTCCCTGGCTCAGCAGCTTTGTCCACTGACAAAAATTAAATTAATTAAAAAGATGTTAGCCTCAATCAAATCCAACTGTTCTACCCTATATAAAACAAACAAACAGAGAATGAACACAGCTTGAGTTTAAACTGCATGGGAATTAAAATCCTCACTGAAAACTAAAGGCTGATGTAGGAAAAGAATTTTACAATTGCTGATGAAATCCTGTGCACTCTGCTGCACAAACAGAAAAAAGAGAAATAGGGTTATGGAAACAAAGTAGTCAGATCTCAATTGTGAAGAAGTAATAGGGCTACCCTCTGAGATTTCAAAATGCAAAGCATGTTTGTGCCTTAGAAATGTATGAAAGCACTGCCTGAAAGCAGAGAGCAAACATTGTCACAGTGTGTGTGTTCTATTTATAGCACAGTGCTTCGGAAACTACAAATTAGAAAAAAACATAGTTTTAAGAGAAGCTGGGTTGCTGAGCAGCAGTGACACTAGACAGGAATTCAAAAGGTCTCAATTTAATTCCTCGCTCAATCTCTGATCCTGTTGACTTTGGAGAAAGTATTTCCATGCTAATTACTCAGTTTCCCCCTATGGAAGAGAGATAACAGCACCCACCTGCTTGTTTAGGTTCTTACATGGCTGTAAGTAAAAAGCACGGTGTAAGAGCTGGGTATCATTGTGATGACTTCTGCATCCAAAATCCTGCACAGACACTGAATGTCCCGCTCTGCAGTCTGTTCCTCACACTGTTGTTTCCCCAGGTGTTGGTTTATGGGAATGCCAGACGTCCCTCCTGGCTGAACCACCAGGTTACACCAGCTTAGACCAGCAGGCACATGAGATCATGCACTCCTAGACTTCTGGGCCTTCACACATTTTAATGGTCTTGATGCAGTGAAGCATTTAAACACAATTTAACTGAAAACACAGGGATAATCCCACTGACTTAAGGAGAACTAGGAGTACCACAGCAACAAAGCACTGGATGCTACCTAGGAAAATGGAGAACAACTGTTAAAGTCTGAACAGTAGCAGCATCCTAGTGAAGTAAACCCCAGCCAAACAGTGTTTTTAATCTAACAGCCTTCAGTATCTATTTATTTATTATTGAGAGGGAAAAGAATGTTTGCTGCAGAGTAAGCATAGGTTTGCTTGAAGTTTTAACTTTTTTCTGCCAGACTACTGTTAGACATGGAGCTAAATGCAAATATCTGGAGAAATTGTGCACATGAGACAAAAGTTGCACAGATGAACCTCTCATTCATTGTTATCGCAAACTTAAGCACTTCACTCAGTACACAGTGAAATATCTCAGCATCAATTATCAGATTTCTTAATCTTAATCCAGCTGTTCTGATCCAACAGCCAGAAAGGATGTGTTTAAGGTCTTGTTCAGCAGCTCTACGAAACTTTCCAGCATTTTGGAGATATTGGCAATAAAGTATAATAAATACATGTCAGAACTAACAATAAATTCCTTCTCTACAAGTGTGTGTAATACACATAATACTGATTTGGACTCGTAAATATACAACAAAACATAAGATGTTCTGATGCTGAGATTCAGAGGAGTGTAATTTCACATGGCTCCAATTTTAATGGCAGGAAACTGGGATCAAGTTAGATACCAAATGAAATACTGGCTACAGGTGTAGTGGGTTTTTTTTTCTTTTTTAATGATGTGGTCTCCTACTTGATACGGCTACAGCAATTTAACTCATGGTATATTAACCCAGTAGATTCGGGTTGATTAATTTAAGTTACTGAGTATTCCACATACACTTGTCATAGGGACGAAGTAACAGATTTTTCCCAGTTGTAAACAAGATGCCTGATTGCCAGAAATAACCGTTTACTTGGTACATAAGGCAGCTTTTCCATGCAAACATGGATTACTTCCTTATTGTTTCTTTAAGTCACTGACACCAGAAGTGTAAAAGCTTGGGAAAAAAATCATCCACGGGACATGATGAAGAAACACTTTTAGCAATGCACAGTTTACTGGTGCTATTTATCCTCTGGCATCCCTTCCCCACTTCTCAGGCTGCTTTGCATGTTTATTTTCTGAGTGTTCTCCGTTTCTCCTGTTTTGAAGGATAATCACATCTGTAATGTTCAGTTCTCCATCCTCCATGATAACCTACGTCTAATACTTGCTGTAATACCTGTGCACCTCAGAGTGTTTTTCACATTCATTCTCACAATATGCCTGCGGGGTAGGAAAGCATTATTATCCCTGAGAATACAATTTCCTTTCGTTGCTGGTAGGGAAGTGAAGCACGGGGCGGGCTATGTGACTTGCCACAAGTCACACGGGAATCAAAGCAGACTGAAATACCTGCCTAGGCAAACACTTTAATCACTCTTTTATTCCTAAAATAGAAACCGCTTTGGTTGCTGCACAGGGAGCATATGACGGCACCACCCCGGCAGCTTCCCCGTGTTACTCTGAAGTGCTCTGGGGCAACGCTCCGGAGTAAGTAAGTGAAAAAGTCCCTGCGTTGCAGCTCAGCAAAAAGACAGGTCAAAGCCGGCAGTGTCAGGGAGCAGCAGCCCCCGCCGAGCCGCTCTGCACGGCCGCGGCACTTATGCACACGATCGCGGGGTGCGGTGCGGTGCGGGAGGGGCTCCCCCGGCAGCGCCGCGCCCGCGTCTCCGAGCCAGGCCAAGGGCCCTCCGGGGGAAATGGGTGCGACCGGCCCCGGTGTCCGGGCCGGGCCGGCTGCGAGCGGGGGGATCGAGCCGGGCCGAGCACCCTGCCGTGCCCTGCCCTGCCCTGTGCCCTGCCCTTTGCCCTGCTCTATCCTGTCCTATTATATCCTGCCCTGCCCTGCCCTGCCCCGTGCCCTGCCCTGGCCGCCCTCCCCTGCCTCGGCGGCCCCGGCCCCGCGGACCGCCCGCCCCGCCGTGCGGGGATCACCGGTGGGCGCGGCGATGGCTGGGGGAACGCGGGGCGTACGACAGCCGACAGGACACCACGGTGCAGACACACTCCATGGCCATGCAACACGGAGGGACAGAGCCGGGACAGGCTCTGCGCTCACTCACCGGCGCTGGCTCAGGGCAGGGCAGGGCTGCCCNGTGGTGCACAGGAGCCGAGAGTATGACTAAAAGCATGGGATTTTCCAGAGCACGTATCAAATAGTGAACACAAGATTGTTCACATGAATGGCAAATATTAGTCTTGTTTGTAAGATTTCCAGGTTACATTTTCAAGCAAGACGTGACATGCAGCTTCAGTAAAACTTCATGTATCACAGCAAATGAGATCTGTCTGCTTGCACAGCAGAGGCGTCTGAGCTGAGAGAAAGTATTGCTGGAAAAACAAAGTCCACAGAGGGTGTGTCTGCCTTCACTTTTGTTCATGCTTGTGTCATTCCTTGGACTTCGGCACAACCACCTTGGGTAAACAAAGCGTAAGCAAAATCCGAGAAAAACTGCACCACTTCACTCTGAAATAGCAGATTGTCTCTGATTTTAGCTAAAATCCATACGACATCCCATAGTGTTGTATAGGCAAACCATTGCAGGACTAGAAATCTGGCAGATGTGAAGGATAAAAGGGTTATACTGTGCACATGCTATTGTAAAAAGCAAGGCGGGGTCTGAATGCACACTCTGATTGACCTATTTATTTTAAAGTAATTCCCACATCAAAGGATCAGGCCACAAAAAAACATGCCATAGGTGCTTTCAAAATTATGAACTAAGAGTCATAGGATTGTGGGATAATTCAGTTTAGAATAGACCTCAAGAGGACACTTTGCCAACCTTCTGCTCCAAGTGAGGTCATTGATGAGGCCAAATGCATTTGGCCAGGGTTTTACCCAACCTGCTCTTGAAAATCTCTAAGTATAGAGACTGTCCAACATCTCTGGACATGCTGCTGTCACCCTGCTTCCTTGGCTGCCGAGGGAAGAACATTTTCCTTATACCTAGTCTGAACCTCTTGTTTGCATTTATGTTGTTTTCCCACCATGTGCCACTATGACAAGTCCGACTTTGCCACCCTGGTGGCTTCCTTGTAGATACCGGGGCTCCTGTTAGCTCCCCCCAAGTCTGCTTTCATCAGGCTAAGCAACCTCTTCATCCCCAGCCTCTCCTCAGGGATCTCAGCCTGTTTTCTCCCTCTAGCCCTTCTCAGCAGGGCTGAGAAATAGGCAGGTGACATGTAAATTCTATTTCCTTCTTATGCTCTTCCCAAGGCATCACTACTGTCTGAAACAGGATTTGAGGTGAATGGTCTTTGGTTTGACCCACACAGATGTTCTTTTCATCTTGTGTTATCAAAGATCATTATTTTTTTTGTCCTTATATCACATTCTTGATGTTTCTAACTAAAGCAGTACTAAACTGCTTTATATCATTATGTATCATTACATCTTCAGTGCAATTCATAGTGAACATGTACATTTATTTTCTTAAAGGCAAATTCATATCATGATCACTTTTTTATCAACAACAGTATCAACAGCGATAGTAATTTATTCTGGAGCCTTCAACTGTCTCACTTATGAATGGAACTCCATTTTAAATAAATCATAGAACTACAGAAAGGAGTAATTTAGGCTGGAAGTGACCTCAGAGGGAATATGATCCAACTCCCTGCTCAAAGAAAGACTAATGTTGCTGTTAGATCAAGTTGCTCATCATAACATGAAGGTTTGATCTTAAAAACTTGTGTAATGTTTCAAAAAATCTCCCTTTGAGAAAAAAAATACAATCCTTGTAATTTTGTTGTTGTGAACATACATAGCTTAACTGAATTCAGTCACAGGAGGCAGAATTCCTCAGTTACCAAGTCCTTGTGGACTTCTTCCAGCTTTATACCAGCCTTGCAAATAACAGAATTATTCATACGTTTTGGTTTGCAGTTGGAGAAAAATTCAACTACATGAATTCTAAGTATCTCTTACATCTGAGATGTCTCTTAATCAGATCCAGAGTGAAAGAGTCACATTATTTTTCCTCAAAAAACCCCAAACCAAACAGTGGATGAAAAAGGGCTGTTGACTTTGTTACTGTGTTTTTGTGGATGTTGAACACATTAGGGCATGTTTTCTGAACAGGTAGGCTTCTCTCATTTGAGGCCAGCAAAAGAGAAGGAATTTGCTGGGCACAGAGAAAGGGAGGGAGAGAAAGCTATAACAATTATACTGTTTTCCAACATGGGAACCTGCCCTAATCCTTGAAGTGATTTCATCACACTTTAAGTCATAAACTTCTGCCTTTGTTTCATACATGCCATTTTGTTTCTCCCTACATTTCACAAGAAGAAATTGCTGAATCCATTTTTTTTTTGGAAGTAGAATTCTACATGCTCCAAGTGTAACTGAAGGTAGAGTGTTACCATCTGCATTTTAGAAGAAAATGTTATGATTAAAAAGTGTCTGTTTATTTATTGGAAGGCAGATACAGAAAAAAAATTACATTGAATTTTTAGCTTCCTTAATCTAATAGAATTTGTTTTTCTATGACACAAATCCTTCATCTTTCTAAGAAGTACCAGATTGTGTGGTTTTCTAACTCAAAGTATGATGTCTTGTTAAGGGTATTAAGCCTTATTTTAATGGCTTTCAGGCATTAATTTAATTATTAATTAAGTTATTTTGATCAACAGAAGACAAATATGTGGCTTATAAAGCTTTTTCTAATTATAGTCTCTAAGTAAGAGAAAAGCACAAATGCCCTTTTTTTCTTTGCTGTCAGTTTTAACCAATTAGAAAGCAGTCAGAGCAGTGCTTATTTCATTAAAATTTCTAATCATTTCCAGATTCACTGACTTCTCATAAGAATCATTTGTTTTTGAAGCCACAATTATGTTTTTAGAATAGAGGGCAAGGGAAAGTTATATTCTGTGGCTTTTCCCAAAGTAAAGACCCTGTTCTTATTTCAGTTTAGTCTTATACACTTCAGCATGAGCCTGATTCCTGTTTGGTGCTGGCACACAGAGGCACTGGGGCCGTGGGCTGGTGGAAAGGCACGTGTGACTTCCCAGCTGCACTATGGAGGCAGCAGCTTCTCTCTTGTGGCACTGCCCAGTGGAGAGTGGGCTCCAAATCATGGGATGGCAAGAGGCTGTACTGCAGGCACTCCTGTGAGTGCTGTGCCAGCCTCTGAAAGTCCCAAATGCTAAGCCAATAAACCTCCTCAGGCACTAACATGAAGCTTGTTCTTAAGTATTTTCCTGAAGCTTAGCCCTATGATCAATACCAGCAGAATTGAGTGCTACAACTGCTTGTAACTAGAAAATATCCTCAAAATAATTCTGGATGTTGTGTGCATGAGCTGGTAGGTGTTACTAACCAACCACACATACTGTCAGACAATACACACACTGGAAAAAATGATGGAAGCTCTCAAGACAGGAATTTTTTCCTAAATCTTTTCAAGTCTTTGAAAGGTAACCTGTCCATATGAATGTTATGGCAGAAATGTCACCACTTCTAAGTTTTGTGCATCATTTAAAAGTACAGAGGGTCCTCTTTACCCTGCTGGAGCTCCTCAATATGAAAATGTGGGTTCTGTCTTTCTCAGAGATGA
The DNA here is from genome assembly GCA_013400695.1 of Neodrepanis coruscans. Lineage (NCBI taxonomy): Eukaryota > Metazoa > Chordata > Aves > Passeriformes > Philepittidae > Neodrepanis > Neodrepanis coruscans. The sequence continues at coordinate 53,501 of VYZS01013266.1, read as the reverse complement.
CTTACACATTCCTGGCTGGAGGAGCCCGGGCACACAACCACTGACATTCAAAGGGAAATGCTTTCCCCTGCTTCTGAGCATGGATCTTGAATAAGTATCATTCACTTCATATAGTCAGCTGGGGAATTAGATGTTTGTCATTAAAATAAGCAGAATGTTTAAAGGTATGAAAAGAGTTCATTGTGGATTAGACTGTGCTTGGTATACACAGTGCTTAGCAAAGGTTCACGCAGATGCAGAGCACTGATTCCTTCACCTCTAGAATTTTTATTGAAAGTCATCTTCTAGTCCATCTAGAGTTGATGAACCCAGCAGCACACCTAAACTGCAGAGAACTCAGGACTGGTTTCTTCATTAGCTAGCCAGTGTGAATGCACTTTTTAACTATTATTTCTTGACCTTGTTTATCTTCTTTTTTCGTAACTTGTTATGAAGATGTTTGTATGGATGGAAACACACAAAAATATACATACCTTAAGAAAATGAACCTATACATTAAAAGGACCCACATCCAAAGAACACTGAAAAAACCTACAAAATCTGTATTTATTCTCCATCTTTGTTGGCCCAATATACATACTCTCTCTGGGTTCTTGCAGGGAATTTTTTCATTACTTTTTATCATAATTTTATATAACATTTCCATGTTCATATTAATTATTTTTGTCCTATTTCTATAAAATTGATGTTATCTTCTATTGAGAATCAAAGTGTGAAATTCATCTCCTGTGAAGTTCTGTGCACTTTTAGCACTATTAGATATATTTTAATAGCTATTGCAGCTATTAAACTACCCGCTGTTTTCTCAGTGAAGCTATTTCCTACCTCTCCTATCAATGTCAGCTAACATCCAGCTAATCTACCATGAAAAATCCCAAATTTAACATGATCAGTAATCCCACAGTGTAAACCTGGCTGAGCTGAGGAAGTGTTTTGTTTATTCTTCAAAACCCAGGATGAAACATGCCCGACGGGCTGTTGTGTTTCACCCAAACCACCAAAGTCTGGGGCCGTGAGAGGAGGCCAGATAAACATTCAAGTCCCCATAGTTTCTGTGTTGTGTTCCTCAGGCTGGTTTGAGTGTCCCCGTCCCGGCCGTGTGTGATGCCCGCGCTCCACCACCGCTGTGCTGCCCCGGGATTCCCTGCGAGAGTGACGTGCTGGCGGCACCGGGAGCGCACGGGGAGTTCTCCATTTATGGACACACGGCCCCGCGGGGCGGCCCCGGCTCCGNGCCTGCGGAGCACAAGCCGCGGCTCCCGCCCTCTCTCGCCGCTCGGGATAGAGAGAGGTTTCGGATGTTGGTGCTGTGGAGTGGCAGGAATGCTGTGGGACGGGAATGCGCGGAGTGGTGGAACAACAGGTGACGCCTGTCCGGTTCGGAGGGGGCTGACCCGGTGCGACCGTGTCCCCCCGGCTCCCGGGGGAGGCTCAGGTGTGCGGCAGGGGCGGCTCCCGGGGGTTCCGGTGTTCGGCCCGGAGGGGATGCGGTGTCAGTAAAACATCAGTGCGACACTGAGGGGAAACTGAGGCTCGGCAGGTAAACCTGGTTTGTCTTCGGTAATTGCCTCCCGGTGACTGATAACAGCTTTCGTCCTGAAGTGAGCCAAGTAAGGACTGTGGCTGCCTGTTTAAAAAGAACCTGGAGTAAGTAGTGACAAATCCAGTGTGGTTATAAGCTAGGCTGACATCCCTAACTTTGAAGCAAGTAACTTATTTAAAATTGTTCTGAAGCAGAATACTAAGGGTCTGAGAGTTAAGATATTTGTAAAAGTTTTGCAATATTCCTGCTAAAGCTTTGCCAGGGTTAAATTTTAAACGCTAACCAGCCTAGTCCTTGTGTATTCAGAGCTTCACCTCCAAAGCCTTTTCAAGGATGCCTCTCACTGCCATTGCCTGTGCTGGGACTTCCCGAGGCAGGTACAGTTGTGCCTGGTCGCACCTGTGTGAAGCACAAGTCTTTGCTTTAAATAAAGCACTGCAGAAGTTGGGGAGCTAAAACTCCTGTTAAAGTCCGGGACAGTGATACCACGAGCTCTTACAAACCTGTTCTGGTGAGGAGCTTTGAGTATCAAAGGTGCACTTGTCCCCTGGGAGTTTATTGTTTTACCAGGTGGTTCAGATCAACTCTAAGGATACATAACCTTCTCCTCAGTCTTTGCTGGGTCACAGACACCTGTGGCTCCTTGGTAGGGATTGTTTGATTGCCTGCACTGCTGACATGTTAAATGAGGGTGGAAGGCCTTGGTGCAGGTGCTTCAGAGATGTCTGTACCTGTCACCAGTAATTCCTTGCGATAAAACACAGGTGATCTGCTGTGGACTCCATTAATACTTTTTAATGAAAGGTTTTAATCAAAGTACAGTTCTTGTAAATACATGTGACTAATTGGTAACATAGTCTGTGACTTTTACTTTGTCAAAGTAAGTCGTTTCTCCCCCAACACACCCTTTTCGGGGAAGTATTCACACAGTTATCCTCCAGGTTTTTCATTTGATACTGAAGTAGTCTTTCACTGTGAGATCTCAGGCTAATGTGAACTGCACTTTTAGATTGCTGGTAGGTAATTACAACAGAACGAGAAAAGATTGGTTTTAAAAGTACTGCTTTTCCAAATAATTATACTGAAACAATTGTTTTGAAGGTAGTATTTTGTAACTTAGCTGGCAGGATTGCCTGGCAGGACTTACCATGGCTGCTGATGAACATGAATCATGCTGCTAATATCCTGAAACTTTATACTCTGTGCTGTATAAAAAAGTTCTCATTATTTCCTTTATTTTTTTTCTTAGCAGTTTTTGTGTCTGGAAGAAAAAAGAAGCAGAATATTGTGAATTCTTTGTGTTCTCCAAGTCTTTCCTGTCATGTTCTCTGTAGATCCTTAGAGTGACCCCTTCTTGCTCTGACAGGGTCCTCAGTGGAAGGTGCTGGGTTCCCACTGGCATCAGTTGCAATCCACATTTCCCAGGCTGGCTGGGAGAGCAGGGCATGAAAAGGTGCCACTGGCCTGAATCTCCCTTCTCTGGTCTCTGTGCTGGTGCCCCACCCAGGGCAGCTGGTGAGACTGTGAATCTCTGTGTGCCTTAGTGAGGTGTGTGCTCCTTCCTGCTGGTTTATTTTTGATCCAAGTTAATATCTATATTGAGCTAACTGTGTGGTTTCAGAGGAGAGCAGAAGGCATGGGAAGGGTGAACTCTTCCATGGCTGTGTGTGGGAATGAGCAGTGGTGGGGCAGAACTGCATCAAAGCTGACAGTTCTTAGGAATATGTGGCAACTCTTGACATTTTTCTCTTCAAATGCATCTGTTTTGTTGACTTTGTGTTTCAGTGCTTTAAATTCAAAATAATCATAAAAACCTCTGACAGCCTCTAACAGCTTAGCTGCAGCTTGTGAGACTTCAAAAATGGATATTAAATGTCAAGTAGTCCCACTCCAGTGAAGGGCTCTATCCATAATACTCATGAAACCTCTTGGCAAAACTGAGGTGAAACTTGCTGAAAATGAAATGTGAGGTCAGGTGGACTTTGTGCAACCTCTTCTGTTCCAGTGTGGGTTTGAACCTTCATCGTGGGGTAGTTCATGGAGATGCATTGGCAGATCTTGAGTTGGATGGAGAATCTGTACCCTGTCACAAAAATTGTCATGTCACATGACTGTGACTTTGTGATCTTGGACCTTTCATTTAAAACAGCTCTGTGATCTCAGGGAAAGATTGTTCCCCGGAATTTTGTCAGCTGGCTTTGACAAACTCTCTGAAGGATAAAACATTGAGTGTCAATTAGCAAATAAAATACTTTCTAAGGATAGACTGCTACTGTATTTAAAAAATAGCCAACCACAAAACCAACTAAAAGCCCCACCCCATCAACAGCCCATCAGTGATCAGCTTTGCCTGTTTTGCATGACCTCTGTTCTAGAGTATTTCTGCTGAAGGTTTGTACCAATGTTTTGGGCAGAGTGAGAAGGGAAGGCTCCAAGAGAAAGCAGGGTCAGCAGTATCTGGATTAACTCCCAAGTTGTTGAGCAGGACAGGGTTGTCTAATTGATGTTAAAAACCCAAAGTGCCTCTGTGTTGCCTTTAACCAACATTTCAGTGCTCAGTAATTTCTGTGACACTGCAGTCAGGATGTGCATTTTGTCTAAGCATACTTGATGTCTTCCACCCCTTCTCCGAAGATGGAAAGTTGCTTTTTAAAAAGTAACCTTTTTATAGCAGTTCAGCATAGTTTGACATCACTAGAGAGCTGGTATTTATAGCCCAGTCCAGCAAGATGCTGGGGATGTCTTGATTTCATGTAGTGCCTATGAAAGTCTGCAGAAGTGAAAGACTGGATTAGCCTGAGAGGCCTTGCTGCCCTTTGGGATTTGGTCCTGAAATAGCTGATGTGTGATGTGAGCTGGGACCTTACACTGTCTGAAGTCTTTTTTTTCTGTAAGAAAGTCACAAGCAAGACAGTGGTACCTCTCTGTCTGAAGGGTGATTTTCTGTCTAGTTCTGCAGGCAGCAGCCTGTGCTCAAACCTTGCTTTCTGCCAAATGTGCAGCACTGGGGAGGGTAACAGCATGTGCTTTGCTCTGTGTCTAGAGGGGCATTAATGGTATTTCTCTGTGATATATAAAATATCGTAAAACACGGTACCATGGTTAGTAGTAAAGGTGGTGATTCATACTTGGTGTGTTTTGTTTAGGCTTACCTTGTGTGGATGCTTGTCTTTGTTTCTAGATTAGAGCTCCAGAATGGTTTATGGGTGTATTGTGGATATCAGAGCACTTTTTCAGAAGACACTGACGTGTGCAGGCTGTGAGTCAAATGCAGCTTTTGCAGCTGAAAGCTGCACAGGTGATTGTGTGTCTGTACATCTTAAGCATTTCTCTCATCATCTCTTGCTTCCAGAAATGGTTTTTCCTGCCCTTGGTATCTAAGTAGCTTGTTGGGAAACAATGAAGGAAGTGGGGTGACATCGCTATTGGCAGTTTAACTCAACTATTTGCAGCCACTTTTTCTTATCTTGAAGGGATAAATTGAGGCTGTCTCACTGCCTTGTTCTCAAGCATTGCTGCATATGCAGAATGGGGGATGTTAAAACAAACTTTAGATCCTTTGTGATAGCACTTGGAATGTCAAGCTTTTTCTGAGTTCTCAGTAAAACCTTAGTAATGTCGTCATTTTAACACGGAAAGTATGTTACCTTGCTTGAAGCACTGAAAAGTTGCACGTCTCTTTGGAGGAGTCTTATTAGCTCTTTTCTGATAATTTAAATTAATCTTGCTCATCTCAGTTGTAGGACTTAGTCTAAAGGTGACATTGATCTAGATGGTCATGCACTGCTTTGTCCACATTATATTAACAATAAATAGAGAATAAAGGCTTTTCTGTTCCTAGTTTCAGCATAATGAATCTGAAATGCCTGTGTATTTGGATTTGTCTTCTAATAGAGTAAGCTTGTGTACATTAATAATACTAATGTATAGCTAGAAAACATGTAAATAAACATCTTCAGAGCCACAAAAAAATCATTTATATTAATAAAGCCTAACTTGGTTCCTGCATCTGGTGAGGAAGGGAGCAAAATGAGAAGAAATGATCTTGACTCTTTATCTCCTGCCTCTTACCTTACTGAGAGCCCTGGGTAACCCTGGGGTGAGTTTACTGAGGTTCTGACACAGATCCTTGTAGTTCTGCTATTGGAGACCAGCCTGGGATTGGCCTCCAAGTTGCCAGGCTTTTGCTCACCCTTTGGTTCTGGGTGTTGCCACAATAAATGGCTTAGAAATGACAAATTCATCTGCTTTCCTTTTCAGTTTCCCAAAAACCCTCTTGTTACGTGATACTTGAGTCTGCTCTTTTTTAGGAAGCTGCGTTCTAGATCCGGGAGGTGTGTGGCTGCTGGGAAGCATTAAGAGCTGTGTTAGAAAGGGACTTTGCACCTAATTAAAAAGGGGTTTGTTCTGGGAGTTAACAGTGCGAGACTAGACGTGGTAAAACTGAAGCAGTTTTTGTGACTGGGAGGAGTGTGTGTGTATATGTGTGTTACAAAAATAAGGATTTGGAAAGAAGTTCACAGAAAAAAGCACAGAGCTCATCAGGCGGAGGCTTTGGTAAGGAAGGGCTGCCACTGTTGTTAACTCTTTGAGTGAAACCTCTTTATAACTGTTTATACTCTTACCTTGAATATGAGCAACAAAGTTTTACCTCAGCATAAAAGGCTAAACCTTTCCGGAAAAATCATATCAAGGTTCTCTTGCCCATTTTCTCATCTACTGGAGGTCACTCCCTTCCTCACTGTCCGTTGCTACCACGGAGCTTTCCTGGTTCCTGCTGGTCACTAGGACATCCTTGGCATTGCTGGTAACTGATGGAAGTGTCTTCTTTTGCTGCCTGTGGATGGAGAAGTATTCTGGGTATATGGGGTGCTTGCTGATTTTTGAAAATGCTGTAGCCAAAGCATTCTGAGCTGTAGTGCGTTGTTTGGCTTTTATTATTTCTAAAACACGGGTGTAAAAGGACTGGTAGATATCAGAGAAATGTGGCAGATAGAAAAGAAGAATTTTCTCCCTGTCTTAAGATCAGAACCGAGAGCTGCCTCTTCCTCTGGGGAGTTATTCAGGTGTTCAGTTCATCGTGGTCAGGGCTGTTGTGCAACCTCAGCCTCCCTGGTCCTCCTGGGGGAGCCTGGGTGTGAGAGGTTGTGTTTTAGTCAGACCTTCCCGGGCTCAGCTCGGTGTTTCCCATCCCCTGTTCCCGTCCCCCACGTTCCTCAGATGCCAATTGCTGTCCTGCCCAGGAAGTGCGGCTGTCACTCCTCTCCTGACTCATCCTCATCTCGGAGCTTTCCCATCCTCCACCTCCTGCTTTCCTCCCGCACCTTTTAAAAAACGAGGATAACCCCTGGGGAGCCCAGGTGTGCAGTCAGGTCCTGGCAGTGCACGGGATCTGTTCTCTCTGCTTGACTCAGTCATGACACTGGTAGGAGAAAGTGTCTTTAGTCTAAAACCCTTCCACACACTGAACTTTACAGATGTTTTCTGCCTATTCTATTAAATATGCTTCATATAAATGTGTAAATGGCTTTGGGGTTTGGTGATGTCATGTGCAGCAGCAAGTACTTCTAACCCAAGATTATTTCCTGTAAGTAGCATAGGAAGAAAGGTGTGGTCAAGGGTCTTTTCCCAAAGACACAGTGGCATTTTAATTGCTATTAAACCCACTTGTGGATTGGGTTCATAAACTGTAAAGTGTATTTCTAAAAGAAAATTGAATTGAAATTTTCTTAATTGAAACTGACTTTAAAAAAGCAGTGTGAGAGCTGCCAAGGAAAGCAGTGTTGGTAATTGGAGTGTGAGTCAGTTATTGGAATTGATGCTTATTGGGAATCCTACTTACAAGGTGCTTTTAAGCACAAAGAATTACCTACTGACATAACTCGCTAGATTCAACAGTTAAATGTGGACTTTAAAGCCAGATGTTAGCAGGTCTTGAGCATATATTTCATGAGCAGCACTGTTCTGGAAGTGTCAGAAGGACTATAATAAAGTAGGTCTGGTGCTCTGCTCTCCTGTCATCTGGGTGATATTTCAGCTGCCAGAAGTGTGCACTTCTGGCTGTCAGGGGAACAGTGCCGTGGCTTTGGGATGGAGTGCTGATACATGTCTTTCTTTAGCTTCCTTCATCAAAAAAGGCAACATAAATGGTTTATGCAAAAGCACGTGCTTCTAGAAGCTATTTTCATGCTTTGTTTAGCAATCTGAAGTCTAAATGAGAGGGTTTTGTTGGCGTCTTTCAAACAGGACTGGCAGTCTCATGGTTACTTCTGCACTTGTCCCTGTACAGGAAATGTGGGGCTTTTTTTCCTTGCCAGCTCAGAACCACTCACTGAATCACTGTCATCAGCTGAGCCTGAGTTTGTAACCACCTCTTGGTCAGCCTTGTCTAATTTAAGTGTTGAAGTCATACTCAAGTCTGAACAGTGCAGCCCGATACCCTTTATAAAACAAAGGCAATGATTTCATCACACACCAAGATTTACAGTCTCTCTTGCTTGTGTTTTGTGACATAGGCTATCTGGTGTTTGATCTTACACCTTGGACAGTCTTCTGCTTTGTCTGACATTCCACAGCATTTGTGAGGCTTTAAAGTGGAGGCAGTTTACTGGTGCTTGCTGTTATCTTTTGCTGTGATTGATGTCTTTTCTTGTGCTTTGAGCTGATCTGGATAAAGCAGAAATACAGAGAGATGGAAGCTGGGACCTCCTGTCAGTGATGTGTGTGCAGTGCCAAGCAGTAGTCAAGAACTTGTCTCATCTTGTTTTGTTTTGGTTTTTTTTTCCTGCCTTGTAGGATACAAGTCTGCACAAATGCCTGAGTGCTTCCAAATTCGCTTTTGCAATAACTTTTAACCCAACGTTATTCCCAACTTCCTAAAGAAGTTCACAGATACAAAATGCATCCGAATTTCCTTTAACAAATGCTGCCAACACATTTGAAGCCCTTGGGGTGGTGACCCCTGTACACTCTGATGGCTCTTTTTGGTATGGAAGCCTCTGGGGGTTTGGTGGGAAGATTCCAGGTACAAAAGCTTCCCCAGGTGTTGGAAACATCTTTGGGCTGTGGTGATTCTTGTGGCACACATTGGCATCTGCACCTCCTGATCCCCGGGGTTTTAGAGTATCTTCTTGCAGATTTTTGGTGTATGAGGTGGAGAAGGCTTCATTTGCTGAGTGTTCTTGAGGCATATTGAAGGAGTACTTTCACTAAATCTAATCTTAAAGGCCATTTCATGGGACTTAAAAGCAAGGGCATGCTTTTTAAGTTTGAGTATTTGTTTTTTCTTGGAATATTTCAGAAGCATTTGATTTATTTGTTTATAACCCTGAAAGAATTTGTTTTCCTGTTCTGATCCCCAGCTGTATTCAGTACATACGTAAAGAAAGGAAAAGTACAAGAGTATTTATAACAGTAATTAAAAAGTCATACTGCAGACATATGAAATTAGATGGGGAATTTAAAACTTGGTGGGATTTGTACTAGAAAGGATACAAAGCTACAAACCCACCCCTTCTTGCTTTCAGAGCGCAGAGGTGCTCACTGTCTGCATACTCTGAATTAGTGGTAAATTCTACAGTATCTTCTGGTAAGGCCAAGGAAACATGGATTTTGTGTAATTATTTCTGCTATCTAAATATAGATCATGTTTTTGAAGGAATGAATGATAGGATTAAATCATCCAGGAAAAAATAATTAGTCACAGAAATCCAGAGTTGTATTAGACCCTTTTATCATATTTAGATCTATATTTTTTGTTGATTCTTGATAGTACAGTTTTATGAAAGCTCTGCAAGATAAACTGACACACTGCTCCTGTCAGGAAATGTCTGATGTCTTTCCTACCACAATTTGAATTAAAAATTTGGATACTACAAAAGCTGGTGTATTACAAAGCATGGTTTTGTTACATACAGCTTCTGTACCACATATAGTATCCTGCTGTCACATGCAAATTTGATTAGATTCTGAATTGCCTTAATGAAAACAAGTATTTTATTTCACCAGTTAAAATATAGTAGTTCCTCCAAGAACAGAATTACTTCAGCTGTTTGTTTTTTTTGCCACTTAAAAACTGTGCCTTAGGCAAAATGATGTGTCCACAGCTTGGTGCTGTGTTGTTGGTAGTCTCCAGAGCCTTTTTCAGTGCTTTCCCCTCAAATTTAAGTGTACACTGGGAGCTGCTATATTGGTTAGTAATTGCTAGATTCAGCAAACCAAGGATTCCAACAAAAAAACATTCTGGTCTTTGCAGTGGAAAAGCAAAAATAGGTTCTCACAGTGGGGCAATTTGGATGTTTTCAGGTTTTGAGGAGATCCTGGCTGTTTTTGTGTAACCTGCAGGACTTGAGTAGACTGGAGTAAGTTGCTATTTTGAAATTGATTGTCCCTGGTGGAGGGGGAACAGAGAGGCAGTGCAAACCTGCTGGGAGAAATATGGCATAAAATGAGAGCTGAAAATGCATAAATGTCTCCCGAGGGACCCACACCATCACCTGTTACTGCTCTGCTTTGGCTCTGCACAGCCTCTCCTCCTGCTTTTCCTGGGGTAGCTGGGATTTCCCAGTTACAGGTGTCTGAAGGGCACATTTTCTGGTGGCATTAACACACAGGCTTTGTGTGAGGAGGGACGTTGTCTTCAGTGATGAAGTGATGACTCCTCAGGGTGTGTGTGATGGCTCAGGGCAAAGTCCCTGCAGGGACAGAGCTCCAGAGCCCTGGCAGCACCCAGGCCTGTGCTGTGGCTGATTCTGGGCCATAGGAATAAACTGCCAGCAAATAGACTTTGCCCTTGAAGTTGGAATAACTTCTACAGACTCTGCTATTTGTTATGGGTTTTTAAGAAGACTTAGGAGGAAAAGGCTGATCTCAGATGTTTTGTAACAGATGGAGGTCCTGTTGTGGCACTGGGTATGTCTGTGGAGGTCTGATTGGAAGTTTGGCCTTAAAGGATCAAAAACTTGAGCTCCATTTAAAGCAGAGTTGGGAGTGGGGAGAATGACTTCATTGTAGGAGAGGCCACTGCTTTTGGTATTTTGCTGTGCTTTACTTGTTTTTTTTGTCTCAGCATTGCAACCACAGAGTTTGAAGCATGAACCATTTTCAGATGAGAAGGAAAACAGAGATAGGTCGTGAGCAGAGCAAGTCAGATCAGAAATGTACCTGCAGGTGGAAGAGGACTTGACAGTACCCGAATATCCAGTGTGTGGAACTCGAGATAATGCTTGAGTACCTGTTTCTAGGAACTGAGCCTGGTTTCTTAAGCAACTTAAATATTTGTCTATAACTGTCACTCATCTCTCAGCACTATGTAATAAATACCTGCTTGTAATAAAGGGCTAAATCCAATCTGTTGGAGAAAATAAGAATTTGCTCAGCTTGATACTTGCTTTAAGTAACAAATTGGCATATATTATGATATGTGGTTAACAAAACTAACATTGATACAACTGAAATGAATTCTGTTGTGGTTTAAAAAGGAGACAATGATGGAGATGAATCTCTTCCAGTTTGAAGCTGCCTTCAAACACCCAGAATATGTTCTCTACTTACTGCAGACTCCACTGACCTTGACCTCAGTCTCAGGAGTGTGTAATGAAGTGTGTGAGTCTCTTGTGGGGATACAAAGTGGTTGAACTTCAGTAGCACACAGGGAAGGGCTGAGTTACTGCATGTCCATGGTGCTGTTGTTAACTGACAGTTCTAATATTGAAAGGAGTACTTAGTTCTGCAGTTCCAGTGTCAGTTCCCCAGCAGACTGTTCCCATGAGTACTATTTGCTAAAGCTTGTCTAGTGGTAAATAGGAATTCTGGTTCCAGGGCTCTTAATGCCTGACATACCAGCACACCCAGTCCACAGAGACCTGATCTCAATAAGCAGAGTAAGTTCATGACCAGCAGTGGTTTCTTCCTGTCGTTTACTGTTTTTATTCTTGGTTCGTTCTAGGAACACTTGAGAGGAAGCAGAAGAGCAGTGGCTACTTACTCCCATATTTGGTATTGTTCTAGACAAAATGAACATCCTCCACTGAAGGACAGGAGTGGTGCAGAGTTTTCTGGACTCCTTACCTCCCTCCAGCCATGGCTGAACCTTGGCAGAGTCACACTGGCTCCATTTCTCTGCAGCTGGGCACAGTGCAGTGTTCCACATGGAATTACAATGATGCCCAGCAGTTCAGTGGCACCAAGGGGGGGCATTAAGAGGCCTGAGTCTTCTCAATACTGAAAGGTTGTGTTTGCATAGTTACAAATTCTTGTTCTCCAGTAGAAATTCCACTGGTCCACACATTAGTGGTGTGTTTTAAATTATAAAGAGTTAGAATTAGTGAAGGTTACTAAGTACATGCAGTGAAATGAACACTGTCTTTAACTGCTAGTAGTGGAAAAGGAAAGAATGTTGGGAACATCAACTCAGTTGCACCTCCTAACTTGCTCCATGTTTTTTTTTCCTGAGACCTGTACTTAGAAGGGCTCATGTCTTCTGTACTCCATTGCAGATTTAGGGGTGAGGAGGGAACCCCAAGCCCTGAATCTGCTTTGTTAAATGGTCACTGGTGAAGCCAGTGTGTACAGTGATAAGTAGGATGTATTCCAGAAGAGCACTGTAATCACTGGGAATGTAGCCCCTCCTTCCTGCTGGAGTAGCTGCCTTGCCTGCTCCCCTGCAATTCACCAGGAAAAGGACAAACTAATGGTGGCAGATTTTGATTTTTAGTTTAGAAGTCCTGAGCTTGACCTTTTCTTTTCAAGTATTGCCATGTGTACTTGAACTCAGACTAAATAAGTGTGTCTGCATGTGTCAGGCTGCCTAAAATTAAGCTATCATGGATACAGTCTTGACAGAACTAAAACCTTCCAGTTCTGGATAAGAAAGGAATGTCTGAGATCCACCCAGAAGAGATTTTAAATCCCTGTTTCAGTGCCATAGGATAAGTTTATGGACTCAAACAACCTTTTTTTTTTCCAGTCCTGAGTATTTCTTTTGGGGAAAGGAATTTGAGAGCTGTTTATTCTGAAAACAGCCTTAGTGGTGTGAAGGATAAGTGCTGAAGCAGGTACATTTGGGCTGCAGTGGCAGCACAGGCTGTGCCTGGATGGTTGGGCAGGTACTTCAGAAACCTTTTGCCGTCACCGAGGATGTTCTGAAGGTGGTAGTTTGCAGGTAATGGAGGAACATGTTGTTACCACAATTAATGAATTAGTCATGAGTAGCAATTTAGTCTGACACACCTCGAGAGCATTCACCTACTGAAATCAGGTTTTCTTTTGTTCAGATAATTTCTTAATGATATGGCAGCCTGAGGAGTTTTTGCACCTGAGGCCATTGGATAACTTTTTCACTTGACTTGTCCCACACTTGGGTATGTTCTCAGACCAGAGCACATTGGATATTAAGCAGTCAGTAGGGTTTCCCTGCCACTGTCTGGAGGATTATCTTGTGCTGAGTGTGGCTGGAATCCAGCCTGGGACTGGGAGAGACAAAGCAAATGGAGCTGCTCTGGTCAGTTTGAGTGTAACCCACCTATTGTGGTTTGTACTGGGCTCTGATACCCAAGAATGGTTAAATAGCTCACAGCTTAGTGTGAGGGGAAGAAGACTTCAATCAGAATTATGAGTATTTTCTAGAAGCATGTGAGGCTCTGGGGAGTTCTTCCTACTCTGCACTTCACAATACGTGGGTGGAGAGTCAGTAATTTGATGTTAACTACCTGTTGTGAGGTAGCTGTGGTCATGAATTTGTATCTGAAACAGACAGGATGTTGGAAGAATATCCATTTTTATTTCAAAATTACATTACCTGGTGACTACATGGAGACCTAAAGAAATCAGGGTTGTTGTGGTGGGGGGTTTTTGTTTGTTTTGTGGGGGTCCCCATGCTTTGCAAGTATTTTGACTTTTCTGCTCTCTACAGGTGTGGAGTAGTAGGTTAACTATAAAAATACTAATCCTGTTGGTGTTTGCTCATTGAGAGTGCAGGTGTACAAACAGGAAAAGAAAAAACAAAGGGGAAGCTAATATCATCTGATTGCCAAAACAAAGAAGCACTAATTTAGTAGCTAAAATTATGTTCAAGCCCGGTAACAGGATACAGTGAACAATGAGGCTGCATTCTGTAGCTAATTGTGTCCTTTTAGGGCTTGTTTTGCCATGATATTTGGCTAATTGAAACTCCTGAGGGGAGTGAAGCCTACCTCATTTAAATGAACCCACTTACTTTTTTTGCATGATTCCTCAGTGAGGTGACTAGTCACTTATTTTTCACTCTTGGTATTTTTGGAGACTTGGGAATATATTCAAGAACTAAAACTCCCTATTTTTTTTAAAGGTGGTATTTTAAGCCAGGGCATATTGGGACATTTTAAGTATTAGAACTGGCATGTGGGGGGAGTATTTTTTGTTGCTCTACCCATTTTCTATTGTAGCAGTAACAAAACATAGCATTTTCCCCTTTATTCCTGTTCTTGTCTTCCAGTCTCCAGTTTGGCTGTGTGAGAACCTCACTGAAATAGCAAAGCTGTGCAGAGCCTTCGTGATCACTCTGGGTGTTGTTTTGTTCTGGTGCTATTTTAGTGAGGCTGTGCTGGGGGATGTATCTAAGGGGCATGTTCCTAACACCTGCCATAGTCTGGGCTGTGGAGCTCTCCTGGGAGCCTGGATTATCTCTGGTGTGTGAGAGGGCTGGAAGCCTCTGCTGGTTTTGACAGAGGATGTGCAAAATACATTGTGCCCCCTGTGATGGAAGCTGACTTGGTTCAGTGACAGATTCTACTTTCTCAAACAGGAATGAGAATAAGGGAAATGCATCTAAGAGGGAATGGGGGAATGGGCTGGGCTGGCAAGATGGTGGGAGCATTGTCTGATCCAGGCAAGCTGCGTCCATTTTCAGTGTGAAGTTCTGCTCCTTCAGCCCCACCTTTGTAGTACTCTTGCCATCTGTTCATAAGCCTTCAGTGTTGATGATGGAATTGGTTTAGCCCAACATCTTCTCTGATTGTGCAGGAAACCTGTGTTTGTCCTCCCTCATACTGATCAGCCCCGGGACTTTGGAATACTTGGCCTGACTCTGGTCTTACATCTCATCTTCTCTCTTGCCTTCCCTGTCCTTCAACATCTGTAACTTTCAGAAAGCCTTCACAGAGCTCTTCTGTCCTCAGCTGCAAATCCCAAAGCTTGTTACAGGCTTCCAGGGTGATTTGGGGCTTAGTCCCTTAAATGAGATCTACAATAATGTGTAATGTAATGTCTAAGTTATGCTTTCAGTAGTAGTTGTAACAGGTTTAGCCTTGCTCAGGCAATGGTGTACATAAACACTGCATCATTTTTCTGGTCCTTTCTAAAGCCACATTTCTATGGCAGGACATACTAAAGGGAAACCTGCAATGAAACATGTTGGATAAAGGCAAAGAAGTTCTGTTTTGTACTTTGCCATGAGGTCATGGAGATCAAAATGGATGTACAGATGTTATTTGTACACTTGTAATTCATGAACCTGGTCATGTGGATAAGTCATGTTGCTGCTTAAATGCCTATACATGGCATGGGTGACTTTAATAGTAGATTAAAATTTAGGTTTTATCTTTGCTGTAGTTACTGCTGGAGAGTGTTGGAGTTTTTTAGAAGTTCAATAAAACATATATACACTTGGTCTATTAGCACTAATGGCAAAACACCACTGAGGACAGACCTCTGGTAGGAATCCATGGAATAGCTGGTGTTGGATATTGCCTGTGTGCCACAGACCACAAGTGTGTGTTAGAAGACACAGGAAAGCCTTTCTGTTGTGTTGACTGTTACTGGATGGTTTAAAATGCAGAGGATTTTCTGAACCTGCTGTCAGCAATGCCTGAAAGCAACAGAGCTGCTTTAGAGCTGGGCTCAGCCTTTACTTGGAAAATGTTCCATAGCACCTTTATTCACTACAAATAACCCAAACCTCTTTGACACTTTATTTGCAAGGTTTATCCCTTTGATAGTCCTTCTGCTGAGCCGGTGGGCAGTTACTGACTCATCTCTGACTAAATTCCTACTCTTGCTCTCTTTAGGAATTTGGGCTTTACCTGATGTTCTCCCATGCAAGTGCTGTGTAAATCAACCCTTGCTAAACATTGAGATTTGACAGGAGCAAACTGCAGAGCAAGATACCTGCAGGCTCTTTCTTGCTGTATTTCAGTGGAAACAAACTGATTCTGGCAGTCAGACATTGCACAAGGAGTGTGCAGAAGCATGTCTGCATACCTGGTGTTCTGATTCTTTAATCTACAGATTGCAAGAGATGCTGTCAATAACTGGATGGGACATGCTCAGCTGCACAGCACAGTTGAGATGAACATTTTGTAGGGAAAGCAAAAAGCAGAGGGCTGGGATGGTTGAAGATCACATGTCTGACGTGTGGTGTGTTTTCTCACTGTTGCTGCACTAGATGCATGTTCACAGTGGAAACAAGCTTCTCTCAAAACATGCTCATGTTTATTTGAAGTACAGTAGTAACCCTGGATGTGGGGACAGACTGGGGAGCAAGAGGCTGGAGAGCAGTGCAGTGGAAAGGGCCCTGGGGGTCCTGGTCCATGGGCAGCTGGCCCTGAGCAAGCAGTGCCCTGGAGCCAGGAGGGCCAGCCCTGTCCTGGGGGCACCAGGGAGGGGATTGTCCTGCTCTGCTCCTCCCTGGGGGAGCCTCACCTGCAACAGGGGGGCAGTTTGGGCACCACAATATAGGAAAAGTATGGAGCTATTGGAGAGTGTCCAAAGGAGGGAATGAGAATGGGGAGTGTGTGAGGATCAACTGAGGGCACCTTATCTGTTCAGCTGGAGGAGACTGACACCTTTCTGAGGAGGGGCAGAGGAGGGACAGGCACTGATCTCTGCTCTGTGGGGACCAGTGGCAGAACCTGAAGTTGTGTCCAAGGAGGTTTAGGTTGAGTATCAGAAAAAGACTCTTCACCCAGAGGGTGGGCAGGTGCTGGAACAGGCTCCCCAGGGAAGTGGTCACAGCACCAACACTGCCACAGTTCCAGGAGCACTTGGACAACACTCTCAGGGTCATAGTGAGATTCTTGGGGCTCTCCTGTGCCAGGGCCAGGAGTTGGACTTCTGTGGGTCTCTTCCAGCTAAGGATATTCTATGATTTTATGGATCAGCAGGGATTTTTGAGAGTGGGAATGTGAATTCCTAATTTATGTTGCTTCAAATCACCCCTCATTTGCTGAAAGGGCTGGACCATTCCATGCCTTGTGTCTTTATTCCCTTTTCCAGTGTATGATTTAAGTCAGACAGGACAGCCTGTGCCCTCAGGTGACCCCGGTGGGGTGAGTGGCCCTCCCACCCCTTGTGAACAGGGGTGTTACACCCTGGAGCATCCAAACAGTGGGAGGTGACACGGCTGTGAACTTGTGCTTTTGCCTGACTACTCCTGGTCTGCTGCTACTTCTAAATGCTTCACTTGTGTGGGGAAATGTTATGTTTTAAAACCAAAGAGTCTTCCACTAAATTAAATTAAAATGAAATCAGTAGACATCTGAAATATTAGAGTGAGATCTGATGATACTGCATAGAAAAATGAATAGGAAGCTACAAAGCTGGGTTATTCATTCACCTATTAAAGAACCTGACTAGGTGAAGCATTGCAGTGCACACAGGCTTTGGGCTGCATGTTTCTGCATTTAAATGTAGCAGAACCTACAGGAGGGGCATTTTGTTTTGCTTGTAAATAATGTACAAATTTTACTAAATAACATTTCCTACTGGTGTGGGGATTTTATTTTGAAAAAAATATAAAGAAGAATCCCCAAAGTTTTCTTTAGTCAACATAGGTGAGTCTAACAGCTTTTAAGTGGGTGTATTAACTGTAGAGTGAGTCTGAAATATTAAAATCTATGTCTCTGCTGGCAACATAGCAAAGACTTGCAGATCGATTCAGTTGCTGGCAGCCTTTATACCTTGCTTGGTGAAGGAAAAAAAAACCAAACAGAAAAATCTTCTTGTGTAATGAGTTACTGTGGTCTTGTTGGATTTGGTCTTACTGGACTCAGTTTTGTTGATAGTCTTTGTTTATATTTGTGAAAAGTTACCTTGGAAGATATTTGAAGATCTTCAATGAAACGTTTCCATGTGACAGATTAGATGGAATCTGTAAGGTGAGGTTTGTTAGTCATCTGAGCTGTGCAGACAAGGAAGAAAACTTCAGATGTTTTATTTTCAACAAATCCTAACTGGGCATAAATAAAACTGGCAGGTTCTTACAGATACCTGGATAATTCATGATTCTTTATTCTTTAATTATCTTGTTCATAATCAGGAGAATTTGGGCTTTGAAAGCCTCAATGAGTTTCAGTATTGTAGGTGTTGAATAATTCATGCTAAACTTTGTTTACACACTGTTTATGGCCCCCAAAGAACCTCAAGCAACTGACTGAAAAGAGACTTTACCACATTCCTTTATTGAGAATTAACCTCTAGTTAATACCAACATTTACCAACACAATGAGCTTGGCAAAATCTTAGCTGTGTTTATGTAAATGCTGGTGCTCTGTAGAGCCTCAGTATTGCATTGTGAGGGGTGCCCAAATCCAAGTCAGGACTGGGAGCTTCCTAACCTGAACCATTCTGGAGAAGCCCTGAGCTCTGGGTACCCACTGCTTCAGAAGCCAAAGGTCCCCTGAGACAGGAATGAGTCCTGCTCACAGGTGAAAGGGACAAAACCAGGCAGCTCTGTAGTACCAGATTGAGATATGGATCTTGGACAACTTGAAAATGGATTAAAGCTCTTTGTCCCTTCCAGCAACTACAGTGAAAGCCCTGGAAAGGGACCTGCAGGTTTAGGATTTTCGAAGTGCTAATGCAGCATGTTGAACTCTTGGTCAGCTTTGGGGAGACCTATAGAAAGTGTCAATACTTCTTAAAAACTTGGGTTTCGGTGTTGGTCTTGGAGTGCTCCCAACACTTCTATTTTCCTTCTGGTTCTTACTGTAACTTATGGGACCCTCAGCGTTTCTGGGTAAATGTGAGAAAGTAGTGCAGAAATAAACTATATTGGGAGGATTTGTCCAAGGTCGTGACAAGCCTGTGCAGAGTAATT
Source organism: Neodrepanis coruscans (assembly GCA_013400695.1). Taxonomy (NCBI): domain Eukaryota; kingdom Metazoa; phylum Chordata; class Aves; order Passeriformes; family Philepittidae; genus Neodrepanis; species Neodrepanis coruscans. The sequence continues at coordinate 34,887 of VYZS01013266.1, read as the reverse complement.
GGAGATAAAGTGAAGTTGAACTCCAGTGGATACCTGCTCATGGAATGTCTGTCCATCTGTGTGCTCAGCTGAGGACTGCTACAGCTACAGGTGTTGCATTGGGGTCGCATTTCTGGCACAAGACACTAAATCGTATTTCTCTTCAGCAAGATGGAGTCAAAGGCAGCATTAACAACATGGGTGAAGGACTTGAGCTGTTCCTGTGGTCCTGACGGGGTCACAAGGAGTGTGTTGTTCAGCAAAATTAGAGGAAAGCTACTTGAGTACAAGTTGCATTGAGTGTTTGAGCCAGAACTTTATTTTTAAAGAAACACAAGTCTTGCCTGTAAGACAGAGTGTAAAATAAGGTAAAGCTGCCTCTAAGGGCTTCAATAGTGAAATGAATTGCAGCAGCCACAGGTGAGAGGATTTTGATAGTCTGAGCATCTGGTCATGTCCAGGCTGTTCAGGAGTGGAGGGACTGAAAGAGCATTCACTGAACAAATGTCTTGTGTGAATTAGGTGAAAAGTAATTCAGCTGATTTTAGTTTGTACATTGATTTTATTTTTTTTTCCAGTTCATGTGGGTTTGACTGAGAGGTCAGGATTTAAATGAACCCAAAGCTGAAAGCAAGGTGTATCACAAGCATTTAATTTTTGTGTGGGTTTGTCATAAATCCTGCAAGCCAAAGTCTTCAGCCAGAATTCAGTATCTGAGACTTCAGTTGTTTTTATCAATTCCCACAATTTTGAAACCTTGTTCTGGGTTTTCATTATGAAATTCAGCATTTTTCTTACAGTATAGAAGTGGGAAATTAAAGAGAAAAAAAATGCAGCATCACACTCTACTACTGCAGAGATTCTTTTAAATAAAATTAGGTTATTTATCTGCAGTGGTCTGCAGCAGTTTTTCTTTAAAGATGACACTTAGCTTTTCACTTGGTTTCCACTTTAACAAATAGTTTGAAACCTATGTATATTTATGACGCTGATACTGAATTACAAGCTCTCGCAGACATTTAAATGTGGTTGTTTGCATAATTCTGCCAAGTGATAAAGTTACAGGTTTTGTGAAGCAGCTGCCTTGGCTGGCAGCTCTGTAAGAGCAGAATTAGGCCAATGCAACATCTGTCAGACTGAGTCTAATGCATGTCCTGATACCAGTTTCTCACAGCAAATGTGTGAGGAGTGGTAGTTTGTAAATTCACACACCTGGTAAAAGCCTGTAGTTGTGAAGATACAGAGATGTCCAAATTAGTTTTCAGACCTTTCTTGCTTCAGTAGTAATTTGAATGCTAGCTATGAACATTACGCATGCTAAGAAAAATTGAGGAGGAATAGCTGTTTCTGTGCAAAAATCTGTCTTTTGTAGACTAATAGGAGCTGTCACTTTGGCTGTTAAGTGAACTTCTGCCCATAGTTAATAAATGAAAGAATTCTGGAGGTGCAGGGGTCCTATACCTGCACTGGTGCAGCCCAGGCCATGACCATGAAGGTCTTGTCTCTCCTGGGGGGTTACATTAAAAATGTTGGGCCAGACACTTGTCTTACATATTTCAGATAATAACCAGGGTGTTCCACTGGAGTGAAATGAACTCTTTGTGTTTCCAGTGCATTTCTGTGCTTCCATCTTTTGGGGATTTCAGCTCCATTGGCAGAATTCAGTCAGCTAGAGCAGTTAATGTATGTTAATTCGTGGTTTTATTTTGTTGGGTGAGTTATGAGTTATTATGGAAATTGGAATGTCTACAGAGCCAGGATACAAACCTAACACATGTTAGAGTGAATAATTTGAAGCATGGGATCTGAGAGGAAGAAGATAGGGCAACTTTATGAAATCTTAAGCAGGCTGGATTATTCAGAAAAATGCTTAAAGAGCAGCATTCTTGTCATACTGACTTGGAAGGTGTAATGAAAGTGAGTGAAGTAAAACTGGCATATTCATTAAATTACAATAAGCCAGATATTTTATACAACCAAAGTGTTACATACTGGTTTTTTAATGTAGTTTCTTCTCAAAGCTGCCCTGGAGTGAATAATTGAAACTGCTTTAGAAAATTGATGAAATAACAAGTGTTAGCTTTATGAATAATGTGCATGTGGAAGATAATCTGGTTATGAGAGTGTATGTGTTACAGACTCTCAATGGGACCTGCTTGCCCTGGCACAGTGTAATTATTGGTTAAAGTAGAAACAAAGCCTGGACAAAGCATGACTGAAGCTGTGCATGGAGTTGTCTCCTGACAGAGATGGATGTAGAGCTGAGAAACTGGATTAGGATCTGCTTGAGTCTTCTCCAGTGTGAGATATGTTGGGCCTGATGCGTCTTCCAAGATTTTGCTTCCTGTTGGTTTTTGATTAATAGCAAATCTGGGAGTTGGTGTGAACTTGTGTATTTGGTCCATTGGAAAGACAGGGAACTAATTCCAGAGGTGAAATGCTCAAATTCTTGTTTGGATTTCTGTAATAATTAATCAAGGAAACGTTTGTATCTGTGTATGCTGAAATAAATATCAAGCTTGGATTCTTTCAGAGTTAATTTAAAATTTAATCAGCATATCAAGTAGTCTGTCTCCCACAGTGTCTGAAGTATAATCTGATTTTTGCACGAGTATTAAAACATGAAAGCCAATAGAAAGGGCTTGTGTTGGGCCACGTGTGTGATACCACCCAGGTGCGGGCTCTGCTGGAGGTGAGGGAGCTCCACTCCCTGAGCCTTTCCCTGCTGCTCTGAGCCAGTGCTGCCCTGTAAACAGGAGCCCTGGAGCTTTTGCTCTCTTTACTCAGCACTCTGTGAAATTAAAATAAACACAGAAAGCAATTTTGACATCAGAACCTCCCCCACTGGTGGAGTTCCTCCTGACCCCCCCAGACAAGCCCCTGTCCCCAGTGAGAGGAGCTGGCAGCTCTCTGTGCACTGGGATATTGGTGTGTGGGGAGCAGTGAAAGCTTTTTTGCTCTTCCCTGCACATCCCACCTCCCAGGGCCGCAGCTGTCACAGGGCTCCTTCCTGCAGCTCTCCTTGTTCTGGTTTTCCCCCAGTACAGAGTCCCCCAGGCTTTACATCTGATCACAAAGAGATGATGCAACTCTTCAGTCCAACGTGAAAGTCTTGGAACCTCCTAATTGGGAAAATCCCGTGTAAACCGAACAAGTATCTCTTGGAATTCTGCGAGCAGGATTTTGGCAAATAATCCCTTTATCAGAGGCACCACCCTGGTACACAGAGCAGGGATTGTCTGGCATTGCCCCACTCATCCCAGTTCAAACCATGCAGACAGCGGGGCAGGACCCACTGGGAAGAGCAAAGCAAATACCTTAAAAACTGGGGAACGAGAAACCAGTGACAACTGTAGTGCCCATGGTAAGAAAAAAGCAGTTGACCGCGTATCTCATTTTTGGTATCAGAACAGTTAAATGTTACAACTCTGAGCAGAGCATTGCCCTAATAAAGTTCTGTGGTGTCAGCACAAAGGTGCTTTTTGGTACATGCTGTTGAAAAACTAATCTTGGCCACAGTTATCTGCTGTGTTGCAGCTTTTGCAGTTTCATCACGCCTCTTGCAATAAAGAGTGTTTTTCTTTGCCTGAACTGCCACAAGCATGTGACAACATCTCCACTTAATAATAAAAAAAATTATAGTTTTCCTCATTTGTAAATAAGTTGAGAAAATGGCTGTCTTTATACCTAAAAGGAAAAAATAAACAACAAACCAAAAGAGACTTAGCAGTAATTTTTCAAAATTATTTTACATTCGGGTATAATTCAAGAGGATGATTTAGCTGATGTGCTTATTTTAGAAATCAGCCTTTAATTTCAGAATTGCTACATACTTTTACTCAACTAGATGAAGCTGTTAGCATAAAAACATCTTGTTTGATATTCTTGCTTAAAAACAGTATTAAAACAAGGTCTATAACCTTCCCAACCTATTGTGTTCTTATAGTCTGTTGGTGAGGACAAATACACCCAACCAAACTACAGTTGTTCAGTAGTTTATTGAGAAGTGTAACTAAAAATACAAGTTGTAAGTATTTTCTTTTACAGGATAGTATCTTCCTGCTTACAATTAAACATTCAAGTGATTATGTAAACATTTGTTTTTGGGAAAGAGATGTTTTCAGTCACTTGAAAGTGCTGGTGCGGTGATTGGACATTGATTTGGTAGATGCAGACAGAGTGTGTTTGTTGTAACTGATACTCTTCAGCTACAGTGGAGTGCTGCCTAAATGGTGTTTGAACAGCAGCTGTTTTATTCTCTGGAAATTCTCCAAATTCTACACCTTTTAACACTTGCAAAAATGTATTGATTTATCCCTTCATCCTTGCGTTGTCTTTTTGACTTACCCTTTCAAGTACTAAGTAATTCAAAAATGTTGCCATGCCTTTATTCTTTTCCTGCACAGGTAAGAAGCAAAACCTGCAGCGAAGTATAAGGCTTTTTCTTTTCTTGGCGTTATCACCGTGCTGTGTTCTGGAAGGAGGGTGGTGTGATGCAGGGAGGCGAGAGGTGGAGAGCCTGGGCTAACCAGCCATTAAACTGCTTTTAGCACCTAATTTGAAGTGCAGAATCTGCGGGCTGGTGCGAACAGCCGCCCCTGGATTGCCCTGGAGGCCCCAAGAGCAGTCGGGTGTACAGGGGAGGTGATTTCCAATAGAAGCCTCTGTCACAGGGTTGTCAGCCAGGACATTGCTGGGCACAGGCTGTGGCATTAAACTCTCAGGTTGATGTCTCGACGTGATCGGTCTGATCAGGATACAAATATCTTCATTTTCCTGTGAAATAAAAGGGTCCGTGGAAGGGGGAAAGGAGCAGCTGCAGCCCCACAAAGAGGGCAGTGACTGAGCAGAAAGGAATTCACTGGTTTGGTGCTAAAGGCTGAGATTCCAAAAGCTGGGAGATGGGGAAGGGAAGTGAGTACTGACATCAGCTCGAACAGCACACGGCTGGGATGGCGTTTTTGTGAGGTGCCTCTGGTTTTACTTTCTCCAAAACCTTTCCCCTGGCAGCAATGTAAAGACATACTATAGCACGGAAATGCTGCTACATGTGAGCTGTACGATTACTTAAACCCATTTGCAGCCTGTTCCTAATGGAGAAAAGTGACACAGAGAAAATCTTCATTACACATTAAGGACTGATACAGCCAAGATGAAATTGCTTGTTGTAATTTTTCTCTTGCATTTCCTTAAATTGCATGATACGTATATACAGATGCAAATTGCATATACAATTTACAGATCAAGAGTAAAGATTTACAGTGCAAGGATTAGAATGGGAAGAGTGTGTGTGTATCTATATAATGTTGCTATAGAAAGGCCTATCCATAACCAGCAGTCACAGGAAATCTTGCTGCTCATGCTGTGAGGATCAAGTCAAACTCAGAACAGCTCTGGAGACTCCTCAGTAATTCAAGTAAGACAGTTAATGTCTAAGAGCAAGTCAACCATATTAAGGAGTTAACAGTATTGCATTTCCTTAGGAAAATTATTTCTTGGAACATCAGGACACAGTCACCCAAAAAGCTGTGGGATAAGCAAATAAGAATTTACAGTTCATTAACTACTTCCTGCTATCTGCCCACAGTCTCTGCAAGTTGTGTCAAAATCTTACTCATGTTAGCATGATCTGCTCTTGAGCTCATTCCTGCCCTTATTTTGCTTTGTCAAATAGCTGAGCCTTTTTAGAGATAATCTTTCAAAACTTCTAGTGAAAGTTAGTAGTGATGCACTACGTGAGCCTCAGTCAAACACTGAAGTATCTCTTATTTTGTTAATGTCCTGTTACTGCTGTGACAAGAACTTTGATGATGTTTCTGACTCCTGAAGGAGGGCATAATGTCTGTTCCCTGTAGATGTCTCACATTCCTGCAACTCAGGTTGTGTTACGAGTTTGCATTTGCTCTTCAGGTAAGGGGGCTCTGGTTGGTGTCTCAGCTCCTCCTGCTGCAGGGAGGTGGAGCTGGGGCTGCTCCCTGCAGAGCAGGAGGGGATGGTGGGACCTGCCCTGGGCACAGGCCCTGCTGGGGCAGCAGCACCTGCAGCTGGTGGGATCTGGAGCAACTGGGATCTCCCTAACCCTGTGGCCAGCTCTGGGCCAGCTCAGTCAGTTCTTCAAGTTACATTGGTCCGAGACCAAACAGTGAGAACTGATGGCTTTTGCCCCCAGAAATATTTCAGTATTTTATTTCCCTAGCTGTGTTTTTGGGGATGTTAACCTTCAAGTAGTTTCCATTCCTTATTACATTTTGGGTATTTTTAGTTCTCTGTATAAGATGTCTATCCTACTGGTAGATGCTCAATATTTTTGCTTTGTTATTTCCTCAAATCTTTAAGCACAGCTTTTTGTCTCTCTTAATGTTTCCCTCATGTTAAATTTCAATAAATGGCCTTTTATCTTTGTCCATCTTGCTGCTTCTGCCATCTTCCTTTCATTTCCTTTCTGAAATATGATCACGTCATTGCAGCCAATATCTTGATTTTTTACTGCACGTAAGATATACAAGAGCTGTTGTAGAGCACTTTTTTCCACTATGGCTCCTCTGCGTTTAACCCAGTCGAAGACCAAAACAAGTATTTTTGCAGTGGTCTCTACTGAGAACAGTAGACCCTTTCACTTTATAGAAATACATGGAAGATTTCTCTTAAGTGGATTATAAAAGTTTGCTAATTTTGATGGATGATATAATTGCAAGAAGTTGTGGCTTTGTTGTCTTGTTAACTGGAAAACCAACGCAAATTATGTGTGTATGGGATGGGTGATGGGCCTGCACTGGTATCATTGATGTCAGGGGTAAAGTAAATGGTGTGCGGCTTTTCCCTTTGGTGACACCTTTGGTTGAGATAATGTGTGTGTCTCATTTAGTGTTGTGTTCATTACACTGATTTGATACAGTGGATAGATACGTGCCCCAAAACGACAAGGATTTTGTGCAGTAGTACTGCCTCAGCTAAAAAGGGAAAGAAAAAGTCGTGCTTGTGATCATTTGACACTCCTGGAGGCTGAGAATTCCTTCTGCACTGTGATGGGAGATTGATGTTTCTGCTGAAAAAAGCTGTCAGAGATTCAGAGTGGCAATTGTTCCCTTTGTGGGAATGAAGGAAGATTATTAACAGCGTGTAGTTTGCTGTAGTTTAGCTGGGGTTCTGATGGGCAAAGACAAACAAGGGTCTTTCTCTGGGCTCGAACATAGTCTCTTCTGATCCCTTGTTTTTACTGCTTTATTTTTACACATACTATTTTTAAACAGCTTGAAATAGAAAAATATTTGCACTTTTTTCCCAGTTAAAAGAAAATCCTGTTGTGACACAGCATGACTCAATCTTTTTATAGCCACATCAAATACGTGTTGCTTAGGATAATGTAAAAATACATAAACAATAATAAAGGCAAAAAGAAACCAGGAGTTGCTACTGTAACACAAGCTGGAAGGCAGCAAGAAGAAATTCTGTAAATAAATGTCTTACCGGTATTTATCATTCCAAACAAAGCAATTATATGCCTTAACCAGATTGTACTGCCAGTACCAGAAGTAGTACAGAAAGTATAGACAGTACTTAGTACGCAGAATATATTTTACATGCCCCCTCTTGGTATTAATGTAGCAATTGACTTAATCTGTTCGTGAGTGGGTGTTAAGGAAGATGTACAAAGTGAGAGTAGAATCAGTTTTTGGGTTCCTTGGAGTCTGATTGTTGTGATGCCGAAGGTGCCGAAGGTGGAGGGACGGCGCTGCCGGGTCTGCGGCCGGGGGGGAGCAGGAGGCTCCCGGCTCACGGGGTCGGCTTGTGACTCACGAAGATTATTCTTGTCAGTGCAAAGCACATCTGATTTTGAGCCCAAAACAGCAACCGAATGAATAATAGCAGCTGACAGCAGTGTAGTGCACGCCTTTAATTCCAGCTTTGCCAGTCCAGCCCCCACTCGCTGAGCACAGTCAGGTGCTGAGTTGGAAGCTCAGGAAGAGCCTGAGGGAGGCCTGGCAGCCAGGTTGTTCAACACTGATGTTTCCACTTCTGTGGCTTTTAGCAGCTTGTTGGGATGTGTTTTTGTTTTGGCATTGGTGGGGGTTTTTTTTGTATTTTTCCTAATCTGCCAAGCTCATCTTTTTCCAGCTGCTTAGGAATTGTGTTAGTGCTGACACAAAGACTTCTATTGCTTATTTATTGCACAGTTAGATCACGTCTTTCTCTGGAAAAGCCTAAAAGAAGCCAAGGTAGTGTTTGCTGACGTCTGGCCTGCACAGCTTGGCCCAGGGCTGGACCTGAGCTCTGTTCTCCCGGGTCTGACCCAGCCCCAGGGAGCTCTGCTGGAGTCACTGCGTGACGCACTGGGGCTTGTGCCAACACCGGCTGTGGGGCATCTCTGCCAGCCCTGGTCCTGCTGGCTCTGAAGTGCCCCTTGGGAACTGGGAGTTTGGAAAGAAGGACCCGAGGAGGCCAGAAGACATGGCCTGTCTTTGGAGGATCCCTCTGGAGACCAGGGGAGGGAGAAGTGTGGTGTGTGATGGGCTGTAGGGGGCAATGAGCAGCCGAGTGAATGAGCCTGGGTGCTCCCTGCAGGGCAGGTTCAAGGTGAGGTGCACACCAGGTAATTAGTGAAGGTGTAAATGGTTTCCAGGTTATCTGGATGGTAAGCTCTCATTAAAATCTTCAATTCTCAAGAAATAATGCAGTAAGAGCAAATCATTAGTGTTCACAACGTTGAATATTGAAAAACATTTTTAAGTATATATCCTACTGGTGTTGGCTTCCTGGAGAAGAGAGAGAGAGAGCAAAATTTAACCACTACTAAAGGCGGTACTAGAGCTTGGTTCTATTTCCAGATCCGAGGGGGAAGTCTGGCAATAATCTGGTGATGATTTGCTGATTCTCTGCGTAGTTTTCTGGGGAAAAGGGTAATCCCAAACTGCTGATAGAAACTGCCATTTAAATTGTGTTGCAATATGAATGTGGACTTCTTAGTGCCACCACTCTGTACCACCTTCCCTGCTGTTGCTTTCTTGGATATTTAGGCTGCTGCCTTTCAGTTAGGTGTGTTTGTGCTTTGCTGTGTGACTGTGATCCGGCAGCACTGGGATTTCATCGCTGCTGCCCATCAGAGCAGGGCAGAGCTGGGCTGCCCTGGCACTGCCCCTCTCACTTCCCTGCTGATTTTTGGGAAGGAGCCCTCTGGCCTGGTCGTGTATGTGGATTAATAGCAGTCATCAACAGTCTCTGGCTTGTATAAAGCTGCTGTTGTGCAGACAGTGGGCACATTTTCCATATATCCCATGGCTTTGCAACCTTTGTGCTCTGCTCACTGAGCTCACTGGGGCTGATGCCACAGCTTCCAGTGGGAAGCTTGGTTGTTTTCCCAGTCTCATTTCTTACACATTTTCTGTAGTAGATAACAGAGTAATATATTACTCTGTTATCTGATACTAAACCACATCCTGTAGAGTTTGTGAGCAGTGTTATTATCCACATGCTGTACCTTTTTGTCCATTCTGCCAGTTCCTTTTTCTAAGTGTAATATCACAAATAGCTGATGAGTACACTGAAGGAAATTATGTTTCTCTGTTGGACTTCTGTTTTCTCCAATAGCCCAACCTTCAACTAATATTTTCAGTCACATGTTTTATAACAATTTCCAAAAGATGAATTGACTCCCTCATTTTCTCAGTGCTTCCAGATCACTGCTTCCATTGTACAGATGCAGAATTGACAAGGTTCACACAGACTAAGCTGTTTTAAGATTATTATTTTATTGAAGATTATGTAAGGTTGTGAATGTTCAAGAAGATTTCTGAGATTGTCTTTTCAGACATATTTACTTGCTGTATTATGTTTGAAAGCATTCTTTTGATTCAGGTTTGCAGCTGTTCATTGATGTGAGCAGTGATGGAGCTGCAGTAGGGTAGCAATAGCTGGAGGCTTAACAGAGAACACACATAAAGCCTGCAGGTTCTGTGCTGTCTGCAGTAGTAAAATGAGTGTGGTTTAGTGGAGTTTAGTGCAGGTTAATTTAACTGACAAAAATCCAGCTGATCCTTGTTTTTTGTCAGGTTGAGATGAAGACAACCTGTAGGCCTGATTTACTTAATCTGTAAAATTATGATTTATTTTATTCTGCAAAATACTTTATAGTAATTATTTGCTTATATTCTGGTGGATATGACTTGATCCAATATAATGTACCCCAGAACCGTGTAGCTAAATCACATTGTTTGGAACTGTGGTGTGAAAGAATGAGGGGAATTCACAGAATTGGCATTTTGTTGGCCACATCTTCTTTGACAGCACACTCAGTATCTCAGGGTAAGATGTGCTCGTTCCAGCATCACTAATTTCACTATTGTATAAACAAAAATTAAAATAGAAAAGGCAAGAGATCAGAACTCCATCAGCATTGTCTGCCAGGCTGCAAAAAATCAGTCTGGGTTTGTAAAGAGGCTCTAAAGCTGAATTAATGAAAAGCCTTCATGTTGAGTGGATTTGAATTTGCTTGTGGGTGTATCCGTAGAACCAAACTACTGTTCAAATCAGCTGGAAAAAAAACAGATTCTGATTTGAAATGGTACAGCATGAAATGTCACAAGTCTCCAGCAGCCTCCTGAAATAGCAGTCCCTGCGTGTGGGGAGAGAGTGTCTGTTTAGATGTCAGTTAACACGGTGACTAAGGGATCAGAAGGGACTGCTCAGGCAGCCTGTGGCACAGGGTTTGCAGAACATCCCTCAGCACTCAGTGCAGCAGCCTCACAGCTTCCATCTGAATAGCAGCACATGTGCAGCTTTGACTTCAAGGACTGTAAAGAATGGAGAATTCATGGTGGTGGAAGGGGGGGTAATTATCCTCGCTGCTGATAGTGGCACTGTAGGAGTGTGATTTTTTTGCATCTTTAGCTTCCAATAACTGCGTCTCAGTTGGAATAATTGGGTTTTTTTGCTAGGTTTAAAAAGGTCTGCCATCTGTATCCATTCAGTGTGCAGACATTCACAAAATCTCATGGAATTACCTTCTAGTTTTGGAGGGCAGTGCAATTCTTTAACAGTTCAGAGGCAAGTCAGCTGACATCACTTATGTTGCTGTTATGGAATGCCTGGATCAAGGAACAGAATTCAGTGAAAGAAAAAGATTTTGGAAGTTGAAATTTGAATAATGGTTTTCATTTACTTATTGCTGATGAGAAAAGTAGTAACTTTTGTGATCTTGTGCTTCCCTGCAGGGCAGCAAAGGACACTACAGGTACCACTGGCAGAGCCACAATGTCAAGCAGAGTGGGGTGGATGACATGGTCCTGCTTTCCAAAATCACTGAGGATTCCATAGTGGAGAACCTAAAGAAGCGATACATGGATGATTACATTTTTGTATCCTTTGTTGGTTGTGGTGGGGCTCCATGGGTTTGCTGAGCCAATGTCACACTAATTATATCTGTGTGTTCTGTTTAAGAGATTACTCAAAGATGCTGAATGTTTTATGTGTCAGTTCACCTGAGATAACACAAAATGCTTTGTAAACTGAGCTTGTTATGAGGTTGAAAATAAGATCACAGAAATTATTTTAAGGTATTCTGATATTTGGAATTTGTTGTTGTCAATGTTGAAGATAGGCCTGTTCTTCCCTATATTTATGTATATATCTCTATTACTGATTTATATATCCATGACCCCTGAAGTCTACTGCAGTAATGCTGTTTTTAAGAGCAAGAATTAATAGGCTTAAGATGTGTATAGATTTCTTCATATCATGTTGTCTTCTATACCTCCAAAATTCTAATGCTTTCAAAATAACATTTTTTCTGTGACACAGCCTCATTTACAACTTATTTTAGAATTGTTAATGCTGTGAATCTGTTAATACTGTGAATATATTTAATATTGCTGATGTAAACAGGTGAACATGTCAACATCAGGAAATCTTCAGTGTTACCACCTGATTATTTGTTTTCTATGATTAAGGAAAAAGTGAAATGTTTAAATACCTGCACATATAACCTGACAAGAAAAAGAGGCTTCAGCACCCAAGGTTTGCTTTTTTTAAAAAAAACGTGTGAAACCAATTCCTTGAGATACAAATGGTCCCTGTTTCATTTCTAGCTTTCACTTTGTAACATGAGCTGCAGCAATGAAGTTGGTAAATTGTAGTCAGTGACTATGGACTACAGAGTTATACTGGTCCTTCTGCTGCTGTAGCCAGGATTTCATACTGACTGGTTGTATCTGGAGAATAATTTCCTTGAAGAGTTTAACACTTTTTAGCAGAAAGGGCAGGAACTGTAACATCTCCTGGCTATTTCCATATAGTCAGATGGTCAAGAGCTACGTAGCAGCTCAGTTTATCAAGGACTGGTAGAGGAGAATTAATGTTGCAGTTGTGTCAACGTTTCCATCCCAAGCTGCAGAGGTTTGTAATACACGTGTGGACAGGGGTTTGGATCCTCTGATCAATGGAGTAGCACACTATTAGTAAATTTGCCTTATGTAAATATGATGAAGTTGCACAGTATTTGCCAAACTATAGGATTGAGAGAAGCTATAGAATTCTTCCTGTTAGTAACACAAGTGCTCTTGTCCCTGTGGAATGCTGCATCTTCCATGCACTGCAGTCACAAAGCCTTCAGTGCTCTCTGCTAAAGAAACAGTTTTATGCTTTTTTTATTTATGAAAACAGTGAAATTAACAGGAGCTGACCTTTCTACTGGAACAGGAGAAAGACTTTTTGCAGTTCTACGAAGGCTTTTCATTCTAAAGTGAAGATCATCTCTTGAATATTTCAATTGTTTGTATATCCACCCATGAATGAACATTTCTCAGTGCTACATTGCACAGAGATGACCGAATCACCCCAGAAAATGCTGGTATTGTCTACCAACAGCAGACTGTCACTTTGGGTGTTTGTACTGACACAATGAGTAATTGATTTAGTGTATTCAAGACCCGGATGTTGTTACTCTTTTTCAATTAAATTAAAAATGTGTGAAGCATTTTTATTAACATTAAAGCATTGCAAATTAATATTAGAGAAATTATGTTCCTTGAGTTATGCTTCTCTAGCATTTTACCTTTTGTGCTGTGGCACCACAGTAACAGAGCACTTCAGCAGGATAAATTTGTTAATTTTCCAACTTTTGCACAGGAAGTTTAGGTTGCAGGTTTGCCCATGAACAATTGCAGACTGTTCAATGAAACCTGCAGTACAACATTTTGGACACACTGGTGTCAGTACACTGATAACTCCCAGCACAATGGAGGGGATACTGACACTGCTTTACCTGTCTGGGAAGTACCAGCAGTTGCTTCCTGTTGCCCTCTAACTGTTGTTCCAAAGATTTCTAAAGTATTTTGTAAATGTAGAGACACGTACAGCTGAATGCAAAGTGGTGAAATACAAAATGTTGGGGGAAAAAAAGCTAATAATGGCTTGGAACTAAGTGTCTTCCAATGGGGCAGCCTTCAGGAGAGGACTTGTAGGGACTGTTAATAGTTAGGCTCATAGTCATACATCACACACTGAATTACCTAATTCCCTCAGCTCCCCCACCAGTACATGCAGCTGAGTAATTGTCTGATTTAGCTCAGCAGTGGCTGTTTCCATCCCACTGTGCTTGCTCAGCACTGTCTCTGTGAGATCAGAATGTGTCACTACACCAAAGGCTGCAGAGGTCAAACCAATATTTTCTAGGACTGACAATACGACCTCAATTACAAAGGACCAGAACAGTTTAAATATGCCATTTCCTTTCTGTGTTTTTATTCAAGATATGTCATGTTTGGGTCTTTAATACATGTTTCTGTACTTAAAATGTCCTAAAATAAATATTTTGATAATATGGAAATATGCCATTGAATTCCATGTTTATATTCTTATAAGCCTGCTAATTTAATTTTTATTAACAATTGCTGTGAACTTTGGGGGTTTTTATTGTTACTTGAAACTGTGCTGTGTTATGTAATGGGTGAAAAAGTTACCTGCCACTAGTAGTAGGATAATACTTTATGAAACTGGTTACCTTAACTTCCTTTGAATGCAGACATATATTGGCTCTGTATTAATCTCTGTGAATCCTTTCAAGCAAATGCCATATTTTGGGGAAAAGGAGATTGAAATGTACCAAGGAGCAGTAAGTACAGCAGTATAAAATGTAGTGCAATATTCAGGTGCTGGGAAATATTGTTCTACACAGTTTAACACTTGAAAACATTTGTTTGTGGGTTTTGGTAACATTGTACTTGCCTGGGAGAACTTGGCAGATATCCATTGCCATATATTGAGATTTCAAATTGAATTCCCTGGAATACCAGATTAGTATTTCATTGATTATCTCTGATCCATATCAGGGGTCTCTGCTTGACATCTCCCTGCTCCTGCAAAGGCAGTTTTAAGCTGTCATAAGCCTGGAGAGTGGTGCAGGATACAAAATGGCCATTAGAGCATTTTGAGACTATGACTTGAGAACTCTCAAACCAGACAAGAACAATGAGAAACTTGAGATGCCAAAATTAGATGCCACCTTAAAAAATACAGCTTGAAGAGTGAGTCAGCACAAGAACATTAGGGACTTGAAATTCAGTTTCCCACTCTGCTTGGGTTGGGCATGTCCATGGATGGGGAAAGTGGTTTGAATGGGATGAACATGGGACACACAGCACCAGGCTCTGGGTACTGGTCTAGGCAGGGTGTTGTTACCATGTGACCACTGGTGGAATGGGCTTAACTTATGTGAGTTTCTTTTGGACAAGTAATGTATTTCCAGCACAGGCCAATTTTAGAACAGAGTGTTTGCAATAGTTGAGGAGAAAATTATGGGTGAGAGAAAGATCACTGACAAAGCCCAGAGACTTTGGTTTGTTTTTATTAAATGAACAAAAAAATTCCTGGAGAAAATTCAGCATAAAGTGGGATTCAGAATTGTTTTTCCAGGAAAATAATTCTTCCAATTTAAATAGAAATTTATTTTGCTCTTTCTGCATTGGTTAATGCTGTGTTGAAAAATTATTCTCCATTTTCCCTCCTAGGCACAGTATGAAAACCCACCACATATTTATGCTCTTGCAGACAGCATGTACAGAAACATGATTATTGACAGAGAAAATCAGTGTGTCATCATTAGGTAAGAAAAAGCTCTGTGAAAACTATTTTATCACCTTCTTTTGGTGTTTTAACTTCAGGAAGCAGAAAAGTTTATTTTATCATTAAAAATCTTCCATGTCCCTGTTCACATTCTCTAGGATAGCTGAGTACTTTTGACCCTCCCTGTTTTCCAGTAAAATCCTGATGATAGCTTAACCACAAGAAATCTCTTACTCACATAGCCAACTTCATGTCCAACACAGAACTGCAGCAGCTTGAATGACTACAAGAGAGAGATGGATTAACCACTGCAGCAGCCACAGATACTCTTAAATCCAGCAATCCCACATGGACTGCATTTATCATGGGCTTTTGTTCCTTTTGGAATTTTCCTTGCCTTCTGGCAGAGAAAATAGGAGAAGAGAGATCCTGGAAAATTAATTTTGTCTTCACTATTAATCTATTTTAATTATTAGGCTGAGAAAAGTCACTGTAGAAATATTACTCAACTTTTTTTATGGCAGGCATTATTGAAGTGACAATCAAAGTGAATTTTGGGACCAGAGTGATGCTTTGTTCTCATCTGTGGGTTTTATAGATGGTGTATGATAAAAGATGTGTGGAGAGCAAGAACTGTAGGACACTCTTCTGGCGCCTCTTCTGACTTCCCTCCTTCCACAGGGGGTTCAAGGGTTCACTATGGAACACCTGGAGCTTCACTTTACCTGTCTCCAGAGTTGATGTGCTCAGGGGCTGTGCAGTGATTTGGCATGTGGGAAGGTCACCTCAGCCAGGTGTGAACAGTTCCCTACACCAAGCTGTGTTCCTGTGTATCCTCCTTATTCCTGAGCCCCTGGATACAGCCTGGTGCCATGTGAAGCAGAAAGCCCAGAGCTCCCATTCCTGTCCCTCCTGCATCTGAGTGCATTTGTGCTGATTCCCTGAGCTTAGGCTCCCTCTTTGTAAAGCTGCTGCCTGTTGTGTTGAAGGTCATGAGTCACATGTAGTCACTGAGTGAGGAGAAGCACTTGTACACATTTCCAGTTGGAGCTGAGAACCCTGAGCTGCTTTGCTTGGCTGTTGCAGAGTGAACAGTGAGGTTATTCATGGCTGGGCCTGGCTCAGAGCAGGTGCAGGGTGTGCTCAGGTGGGAGGAGGGAGGAGTGCCCACAGGTTTTCCCAGGT